>LR749485.1:3246121-3307946 GCA_902729485.2 Mus minutoides | reverse complement strand
TTACACAGTCAGTACCTTATAGCTAAATGTGATGTTTAAACCAGGTCCACTCTTGACCTTCTTCTCCAGGTAACTTCTTTTTTTAAGATTAGGATGGTTTTACTCAAACTCTAAAAGTTTGTGGTGTGGGTTACCCCCTGGACACCCAATTGTGAAACTTCTGGAAACTGTAGCCAAAGAGAAAAGGGATACATGCTGTTTTCCTAGAGACCAGAAGCTGTGAGTCCTCCCCTACAAGAAAACCATCTAGAGCCATCTGGGTGGGAACACTGAAACAGCCAGACATCATGCCTCTGGTAGTTGTCTTTTGCCAAATCAGAGGCCCACAGTTCAATTGGATGCAGTTGAGCCATGCCCCAAGGCAGGCATAAATGATCCCAAGGCACTGTGAACACAAGGGACCCACAGAGTTCATTCGGAAAGCATCAGAGTTCAGAGTTCTGAGGTGCCCTTGGATTTTAGGTAGCAAGAGAGGCACAATGTTTGATTTCAAGCTACTGAGTTGATATAAATACCCCCATAGTTCTGTTGACATACATTTGAACTCAACGGGCACCCTTCTATTAACCAAGTATTGTTTTTCTCTCTTTGACAGAGTAGGATTCTATGTAAGATGTCATTAAAAGAGAGTTCAAGTCTTCAAAAGGTCTCCCTTTTTGACAGAGGAAGAATCCAACTCATAGGAAAGGAAAGGACTTTCCCCAAATCACATAGCCTTGCATAGATATAGTCAAGACTAAAATAGGTCTCCTCCTCCTCCCCCCTCCTCCTTCTCTTCTTCCTTCTCCTCTTTTTCCTCCTCCTCTTTATCCTCCTCCTTCTCCTCTTCCTCTTCCTCCTCCTCCTCCTCTCAATATTACAGAACCCCTTAACCATCATTTTTCTACATCATGCGGCCTTCTTATGGAGCCCGAGCATTTACTAGGCCCCAATCTAGGTTTCTTTCTGTCAAGGCACCATCCTGCTGCCAACTCCACTCTCCAGGGCTTCCTAGGATTCCCTCAAGCCAGGACTTGGGCCAGGAAAGCCAAAATTTACTACTTGCTCAACATGCCTTGGCTCCTAGCACCTGGGTCGGCGCTCCAAGCCTCTTGGCCACACTTCCTGGGGGCTCACATCCCTCGCCTTGTTCCTGCTCGTCCACCCTCCTCGCTCCCAGGTGTTGGCTCAGTTAACACTCCCTAGCTGGCAGACATCCTTGCAGGCCCTCCCCCTTCACCCGCTCTCCTGAAACCACTGGGTCTGCCTGAGACCTCCTGCCTTTTATCTTGCCCCAGAAGCCGAGCCCTCCGGTCCCTTAATTGTTCAGGTTGCTCTTTTCTGAACTCACTCCAATTGAGCTCCATAAATTGTACATAATTGGACTGTCTCACTCAGATTACGAGCCCCTGGGGCAGTGTCTTCTTGGTCTGGTACAGCCCTGCCCACAAAGGGAGGAGGCAAGGGAGGGACTCAGGAGAAGGCCATCCCAGCAGACACCCCCCCACACACACACCCCAGAAAGAAGGCAGGGTCACAAGACCTGATTTCTCAGCACCAACATTTGCAGCTTGGATCCCTGCTCCTTGCCTTATCTTTATTGGTCAGGAGCTGTGTGAAGGGCCAGCCCTTCTCCACTGACCACGTTGGCAGCAATAGGCTACAACATAGAGTGGGTTTTCAAACACTGTCAAGGGGGTTGGATGAAAGAACCTCCTTTGGGGACATCAGAATGAGTCACTAGCAAATAGCTAGTGGGTTGCAGGAGAAAATTCAGAATACAAAGTGTCCTGAGAAATTTCCACATATTATCCTTTTCTCAAAACAAAAACAAAATCAAAAGGACAGCAAAAAACTGGCACTTTCTATCTTCGGCACAGCCAGGAAGGTTGACCCGACGATGTCCTAGGCAGCCAAGGAGATGTACATGGTTGGTGCACCAAGTAATGGTTAAAGCAAGGAGTAAGGGGCTGAAACAGAACCACTACAGACCCAGGACACCCTATCTGCCCACCATGTCAAGATTTCCTACTACTTTGGTAGTCTCATGATCAGAGCACTCCCTAGAGCAACAATTTGGCCATTCTCTTCCAATAGGAGAGGCATTTCACCCCACCTCCATCCAGGTCATGCTGATACAGGCATATAGATAGATAGATAGATAGATAGATAGATAGATAGATAGATAGATAGATAGATAGATACCCTTATACTTTCCACTGTGTCAAACATTTCCTGACACTGTGTCCATCAAGTCTCCTGAAGGCAATGAGCCCACCATCATACCCCAAGGGGCAGAACAGAACCTGGAGCCAAGTAATTGAATGAATTAGTAAATGCACTTATCGTTTGAATTCTCACACATTTGCAAGTGACAGAGAATTTTAATTCTTTCCTTCCCTTATGTGTCTAAGACTGTGGAATTAACTCATGGGAGATAGATTGGCGGTCCTGTTGTCTATCTCTCACACCCAGTTGGTCTGTTTAGAAATGATCTCAATGAGAAGGTTTCTAAGATTTCCATACAACGAGGCTAAAAGAAAAGCCGCTGAAATCAAGTTAAAGGTGTGTGCCATCTTGAATCAAAGACCCAGTTTGAGAGCTTTTCTTATCTAACATCCAAATGTTAGGGTAGGCACCAGAAGAAGTAGGATTGGAATGACTTCCAAAGAGAAGTTGGACATTCATTCATCCATTAGGACTTCACTAACACCTGCTAGATTTCAAGTGCCACTCTAGAGGCCTTCATCACTCTGGCTGCTTGGTAGAAATATCGTGATGGAACCAAATGGCAGATATAGAGACAAGTGTGTAGGTGATGCTACTATCATCACACTCAATGAAGGCAATGGAGAGAGGTGGACACATTAAATACAGCTTAGAAATAAAGGAAATAAAAAAATAGGGGAAAACACTAGACTAATTGCAAGTGGAGATTAAGGATGAGAGAGACCATTCTGAGATAGCTGAAGCTCTATTTCTGTTGTTAATGATGGTTTCATCAGCAAATATAAGGAAGATAGGACTCTGATTCTGTGGTTTTATGGTAGAAGATTCTAGAAGATAGTAAACCTTGGTTGGAAACACTTAAAAGTTGAAGAAGTGGAAGAGAAAAAAATAGAATATGCCCAAGCCTAGAGTTCAGCCTCGAGGCTTGACCTAAAAGGAAGATGTTGGTAATCCTCACTATACAGTTGTCTTTGGAGATAATATATGCAAAAAAATCCCCACATGACAATTAAGGAGAGAACTCTTTAATTTCCCAACCTTTAAAATACACAAAGGACTGTACATTGTATGGCAATGAAGGCTTAGAAGAAAGAGGGAGGGAGGTGGGAATGAGCCATAGTACAGGATAATCACTGATACCAACAGAGCATTTTAAAAGGCTAAAGTGGTTAGCACAGATGGTGTACATGAAACAAAAAAGGTCAAGAATGTCTGAATGGGTTCTGCCCTAACCACTGCCTTTGTAGTTCGTTGACTTTAGAGGACCCCATAGTGGGTTGAAATAGAACTGAAAAGAGAAGAAATGGAGACAATGAGTTAAACTGATTGGGCTCTAATAAATGAAGATTGTAGCTGAAAGGAAATATAAGCTCAAGAGAGACTATTTTTTAGGAGATGAGAGAAGTGTGTGTGTGTGTGTGTGTGTGTGTGTGTGTGTGTGTGTGCATGCTCATTCTCAGTTATCAGAAGATGAAGCTGACAGAGATTGAAGAGTCAACAAAGGGAAATACATGATAATATATTCCACAACCTGGGAAGAATAATTAGCCTTTTACAGGAGAAGAGTAAAAGGAAAAAGGACAGTACAAGAAGAGAACAAGCATGCAGTTATGTAAAGGCAGTTCTTATATCATGCTGTTACCTACAAGCGTGCAGTTATGGAAAGGCAGTTCTTATATCATGCTGCTACCTACAAAAGTGCAAAGGTTTAAAATATTGGCCAAGAAATATGAGAGATGATAAAGAGAGAGAGGGAGAGAGAAAGACAGAGAGACAGAGACAGTGGGGGAATAAAACTCACAGGGTAAACTATGTTTATAAACTAAAATTAAAAACCACATATTTGTAGCCACACTCATATAAATGGTACCCAGCTTTCTTCAGACATTCTGGCCAAAGATCAGGAAGGTTGGCTGCCATCTTGATTCAAGGTTTGGGATTTTTAAGGTTAAAAACAAACAGATAGGCAAGAAGGCTTTGGTGATAAGGTTAGTGATGAGAATAATCAACCCTGGGCGTCAGGATAGGTTGGGGATGGAGCAAGGATCTGTGTGCATTCAATGGTCTGAAATTTTACTGAGATGGATGAGGGAAGTAACAAATCCAGAAGACTGACCTATTATTCTTGGGATATCAAAACGTTGATGCAGTAAACTTCTAGGTGATTCTGATGTATGATAGCAGGCAGTAGGTTGTCTTGCTAAAGTGTACAAGAGATGAGAAGCTTTACATTCGAAGCAGTATGTGACCAAGCTGGAGCCACAATGGACCAAAGTGGAAGTGGCAATGGAAAGCTTAAAGTCTATCCTTGTAATCCTGGCCCACTAGAATCCTTTGAGAATTTAGAAAGTCATGGACAAATTGTAGCCCTGAAGAAGCAGATTCAACTGGCTTGAGTTAACTCTAAGCACTCATACTTTCTAAAAGTTTTCCAAGTAATTTCAGGTTAGAAATGACTGAGCTAGAAATAGGAGTAGAACAAGCCATCTACAGCAAGAGAAATCAGGCAATGCTTCAACACGAATTGGATTGGAGAGGGATATAACCCTGCCCTGACACTTTGTTGATAAGCTGCACTGATCTATGAGTAGAGAGACAAGAATTTAGTGGACAATTTGATATTATGTGAATGTATCAAACTAACAGCAGTAGTTTCACTCTCTGAGGCCCCTGAGCTCTCCAACTATAGGCTGCTGGCCAGATCTAAAGTGTGATTTACAGCATATATTTCTTCCTGTGGAGTGGGTCTTACATCCAATCAGAACGTAGCTGGTTACCACCATCACATTTATTGCACCCATGGGGCTATCTTGCCATGTCTGTCATTATTGCTTTTCATAGGGTTCACAGCTGAGTAAGACAGTTGAAGACTATGTGCTACCCGCCCCCCAGCAACCTACCTACTAGTACTATGGAAATTAGCTGACAGGAAGGAAGCTTCCTAGTCAGTACCAGCCTGACTTCACCATGTCCTGGGACTAAGGTGTATGGTATACTTCGGGCCTTTTGAGATCTCAATTGAGGATTAGTAATAACAGACACAGAAACATCTGTATAGTTTAAAACTTTTGATCTATTTGCTGGGGCAGTCTCTCAGCCAGCTGATCTAACTTAACCTGGCTTCTCTGCCATTGAGTCCCCCCATGTGACCCTCACTGTCCCAACTCTGTGCTCTGTCCTGTCCTGTCTGCTTTTCTCTTCCTCACTTCTGTCTGCCAGGTCAGTTGTTATGCCTCGGTTTCTGCCACTAGCTCTTTATTTTACAAAAAGCCACATTCCTTATTCATCCAATCTGAACCAAACAGCAACAGGACAACACCCATCCCATTTTTGCTGCCTTTTGGCACTGACAGGCTTTGTGTCCTTCATCAGGGCAGCATGCTTTATAACATTATAGGTCTCAGAGAATCAGTTTTTGGGCAAGTAAAGAAGGACAAGCATTCACATAGAGAAAGCAGGTAATGGGCCATAGAAATGACAATGCTAAATATCCTGCCAGCACTTGGCTCTGCCAAGCACAGCAATTAACAATTGAAACTACAGGTCCACACCTACATAGCCATTTGATACAATGTGTGTCGGGGGTAGGTTATTCCAACAGTGGCATCTCAACAGGTTCTGGTGGACAATGAAGAGCAATGGCAAAATCCTATATTGTTTTGAGGGTTTTCAGTATACCTTTCACCAAGAATGGGAGAGGAGATGCCCCACACCTGGCAGAGGGCTTTGTCTTTACTGACCTATGATTTCTGAGAGAGACATAATCTCCTATATAGGGTACTTCTAATTAAATTACTTTATAGTATATGTGTTAGTTTTGCCTCTTTTTACCTCTCCCTCTGCCCTGCATCCCCATACCCCTCTCCATTTAAACCTCATTACTGTCACTTGCCCCTTCATATCATTTATGCCCTACTATCCCTCCTGGGTTAATGCAGAAACTCACATCTGCTGAAAGTACAGAGAGTGTGTTTTGAGCGTTTGACCATAAATAGGATATCTACACCACATGCCCTCCACACAAAACTCAGGCTTCATCTCAGAGGCAGGACCTGGAAGATTTTAAGGACCATGGGTCTGGGAGGACTAGAACAAAACCTTTTTTCCAGGATCTTATAGGACTGCAGCTCATGAATTCATAGCAGCAGTGGTTGTCTGCACAGGACCTGCTTACAGTCCACACAGTCAACGTTTCAACACAGAATAGGAAGAGGCTCATGAGCCCCTACCCTCTGCTAAGGAGTTATTGATAGTCTGGCTGTTGGGAGAGAGAAAGTCAGTTTTCTTTAAGGATATGGTCCCTGGTAGGTCTACCATGCTACAATGGGTGGCCTCACACCCATTAATATATGGGCATAAGAAATTGGACTTGGTAAATTATAACAATTTTAAAAGGAAGACATGAAGTTGGAAAGGGGTGGGAGATGGGAGAGGAGTATGGAAGGAGTTAAGGGAGGAGTAGGAGGTGAATATGAGCAAAATGCATTGTATGAAATTTTCAAAAATGAATAAACATATGATATTAAAAATTTTCTGACAATGGAGAAAATATAAATGAGAATGTGAGCAGACGGAGCAGTAGGAAGGATGATAGCCTCAAATGAAATGCGTATGAAAGGCAGAAGAGACCACACAGCAGGGCACCTCAGTGGCAGGGAAGCAGCTGCAGGGACTAGGGCAATGTACCCACCCCCATTCTGAGACCCTCTGCAGCTTGGGTTGGGAGGAGCTCTGTGGCGCAGGAAACATAGCACTGAATAAACCTGATTTCAACAGTTAGCAGGGAAGGTAGATCATGAACACTTAAGAAGAGGTTTTGAGGGCAGGGAAGTTTGCTGACCTTTAAATTCCATTTCCATAGCATATAGTGGAATCAGGACGGGCACACTGCTGTGCCCAGAGGTTCCATTTGCATTGGTAATGACAGAGTTTGGGAGTAGATATCACAGCGAAGAAGGTGAGAGAATAGAAGAATGTTTGTGATGCTGAGACTCCTGTGTTCCTTGTTCTTTTTCCCACATCACAGAGGGCTGAGAAACAGATCTGGGGTCCCATTTATTTCAAGTGTGTTTCTTCTACCGGCTTTCTCCTTACACGCTTATATTTCTCAATCAAATTTTTCACTTGGATTTTTCTTGGTTTCTTTGGCCATTTTACTCTGTACAATCTTCCAGCAGCTCCAGCTTGAAGGGACAATATTACAACTTGATTTCACCAAGAACCAGAAATTTTGGGCTGGGGATGGCACAGGAAACCGTAGGTTCCATTCCTAGCACCGCAAACAAAGAGTCAGAGAACTATCTACTCTAGGGGCTCTGCCATTGTGGCTGGCCTACTAGGCCCACTTGATCTTTGGATACAAAGATTGGATTGGCATTTGAATCCATATCTTGGTTCTTTTGGCAGAAGAGACATTACAGGAGTCTCACAGAAGGTAGAAAAGATTCCATAGTTTTAAAAAGCCATGAGTTAGCTAACCTAAGGGTTCTTTTTCTCCCTCCATCCTCCTACTTTCTCCCTTCCCCTCCCTTCCTGACCCCTCTCTTCCTCCCCATCCCCTCTTTCTTTATTGAGGATGAATATGTAACCCAAGCTGGCCTCAAACAACTCTGCTTCTCAAGTGCTAGTATTACAAGTGTGCAATCACACCCAACTCCCAACTCTGTTTTCAAAGAATAGTATCTTATAGTGGCAGTGGCATTGTGCTTCCACCCACCCACACACGTGCTTCCCTCCCCTCCGTATCAGACCTGCTTGATACAAATAGTGCCCCATTCTCGCTTTGCTAGAAGCAGCCAATTATTTTCCTAGAGATGGAAAAAGTATCAGTAGAAGGTTCACAGCCTGTTACATGCAGAATTTCAGGATGGCTTTCCCCCTTAACATTATAATTTGCATTATCTCCTCCTCAACAAGCTAAGGTGAGACCCATAAATATAATGGGCAGTAATTCATATTATTACATTGCTATATGAGAAAAGAGATGTTTCATGTGTAATTAAGGACCATAGTCAGTTGACGTTGAGCTTAAAATAAATGGCGATTATTCAGAGTGGATCTAATTCAATCATGTGAGTCCTTAAAATCAAGAAACAGTGTTGCTACATTTAGATAACCATAGGCAAATGATAAAACTGTTCATGAAGTAAACACCTTATATAAAAACTTATTGAAAGATGAGAGATATGCTGGGGTGTAGCTCCGTGTTAAAGTATATTCTGTGTTTTTGTTCAGACAAAGTCTCATGCAGCCCACAGTGGCCTTGAACTTGTCACGTAGCCAGAGATAACCTTGAACTCCTGATCTTCCTGCTTTCATCTCCCAGGTGCTGAAATTACAGACCTTCAACATCACAGCTAGTTTTCAGTAGCAGAACATTGTTAGTATGCACAAGACACTGGATTCAATCCCTAACACCAAACCAAACCAAAAAGAAACAAGAACAAACCCTCAACTTAAAATTTAAATATGAAGTGTAAAACCATAAAGCACAGGAAACGTAGGAAATCTTTAAAATATAAGAACTGATGAAACATTCTTAGGCTTGATATGAAAACGATAACCCATAAGAGAAAGAAGTAATAAAGTTGACTTGATTAAAACCACAAATTTTGTGGGCAACAACATGGTTCAGCAGGTAAGAGCACCAGTCCTGTGGGCTGACTACCTAACTTCAATCCCTGGGATCCACAGGAAAAGAGAGGACTGTCTCCCAAAATTGTTTTCTGACTTCAACATGTACTACTGCACAGGTGCAACCACAGTCACACTCATAGCACACACACAGGAATATATCAATATTAAATAAAATTTTAAATGCAGTTTTTATTTGGTACACACTTCTGCTAAGAGGGAGAGAAGAAGCTACCTAGAGGGAAAATATTTATAAACCATGTATGTTATAACAGTCATTAGCTAGACTCCATAAAGTAGTTTCAAAATATAACAACAGTAATCAGATAAATAACCCAATTAGACAATAAGGAAAAGGCATGAAGGAACATGGCACTGAAGAGCATCTGCAGATGAGACCTATGTAAGTGCAAAGATACTCACCACTGCTATCCATAGGGAACCGCTAATTAAAGCCACCTATCCCAAAGGCTGAAGGAAATCATGGCAACATCAAATGCTGCTGAGAATGTGAGAAAGAGCAACACACTTTCCTTGCTGGTAGGAAGATAAATGCATACTCTGGGGAGGACTGGACCTGTTTCTTTAAAACTAAACATCTACTTACCACATAATCCAGAATTACACTTTAAAGGAAAAATAATTGGCTCAGGAACTCCAAGACCAAGGCCTCAGACCAAGTTCTCAACACAAAGGAGATTTATTTGCCCCAGAGAGATAGAGGGCAGGGATAAGGGATAAAGACAAGAAACAGAGGAAGAGGGAGAAGGGGAAGGGCACAAAGGAGAGGGGAGGCAGGGGAGAAGGGAAAGGGGGCAGGGATATTTGTCCCAGAGTAGGACAAAGAACTGCCTCTGGGTAGAGAAGGGACAGAGGTGGCACAAAGGACAATGACAGTTTATAAAGGTACAAGGGGAACCCCCATGTTAGGATGAAGTGTTTAATTTTAATTGAGCGTATCAATTACGTGAACCAAGGGGGGCTTTTGATGTCTGGGCTTCAATACTTACATAGGTGGACCTTGGTAGTCAGTCTCAGGAGGAAGAAGTAGCCAAATAAGGGACTAGACCTTGGTGGCTAGCTTAGTAATGTAATCTAATGGATTTTAGCAAGGCGGGGGGATGGGAGAGATGGGAAAGGCCTGCCAGAGCCATGCTCACCATGCTCTCACCATGCTCCCACCATGCTCACACTGGCCCAAGTCCCTTCAACACTCTTGGACATTTATTTCAGACCAAGAAATAACTATGTTGACACAAAAATCTTCACACCTTTTCTTATAGTGTCTTGATTTGCAATGGCCAGAATTAAAACCACTAAAATGTCCCTTACTAGGTCATTGGTTAAAACTTGTACGTTCATAATATGGGATACTACCCAACAATAAAAATAAAAGAAATGCGCCAGGCGGTGGTGGTGCACACCTTTAATCCCAGCACTTGGGAGGCAGAGGAAGGCAGATTTCTGAGTTCGAGGCCAGCCTGGTCTACAAAGTGAGTTCCAGAACAGCCAGGGCTACACAGAGAAACCCTGTCTCGAAAAAAACAAATAAACCAAAAAAAAAAAAAAAAAAAAAAAAAAAAAAAAAAAAAAAAAAAAAAAAAAAAAAAAAAAAAAAAAAAAAAAAAAAAAAAAAAAAAAAAAAAACAAAAACAATAAATAAATAAATAAATAAATAAATAAATAAATAAAAGAAATGAGCTATTGATACAAACACACAGATGAGACCGAAAGACATTATGCTGAGTGGACAAAAAGTCATTCACAAAAATGCCACATATTGTATGGTATATAAATTTCTCAAAATAAAACATTTGTGGGTACAAGGTAACCTTTAATGACAGGATCATTTCTGAATTTTGACTGCATTGGTTGGTCATTTCAGGAATCTATATATGATAAAATGGCATAGAGTTTAACAGTGCCAGTCTCTAGGGTATGATAGTGTAGTATAATTTCATAAGATGTTGAAGAGGTCAGCTAAGAGCTTTGGAATTTTCCAAAGTTCCACTGGACCCCTCCCTTCTTGGAAGAGACAGGTCAGAGAGCATGTAGGCCAGAAGGGAGAGGCTGAGTAAGCCCCTACTACCTCGTTCCCTAAGGACCAATCAGTTTAAAGGAGGCACTGTTCCACCAATCATATTGTGCCTAGTTGCTGATGCTCTATTCTACCCCTGGAAACCATATAAAAACTTGCCTAATGGGCTGCTGGGGGTTGCTGCCTCTCCTTTGAGTCTGGGACGACCCCAGTGCACTAGAACAATAAATTCCTCTTGCTTTTTGCATTGATTCTGGCTCCACATGGTTCACTCAGGGGGTCCCCAGTAAGCTAAGGCTCCCCAGAGTCTTACAATGTGACTATTGGTGGGGTCATGGAGAAGGCTCTTGTCATGCAAGTCTGATTACCTAAATTAGATTCCTGAGAAAGTTACAAGAAGACAACCACTCCACATAACCTTCACATGTGCGCCATAGCATACACACAATCACTGGGCTGGCTAGTTTTATGTCAAATTGACACAAGCTAGAGTCATCAGAGACAAGGAAGCCTCAGTTGAAATGATGACTCCACAAAATCCAGGTATAGGCAAGCCTGTAGAGCATTTTCTTAATTGGTGACTGATGGAGGGAGGGCTAAGCCCACTGTGGCTGGTTCTATAAGAAAGCAGGCTAAGCCACAGGGAGCAAGCCAGCAAGCAGTACTCCTCCAGGGCCTCTGCATCAGCTTCTGTCTCTAGGTTCCTGCCCATTTGAGTTCTTGTCCTGACTTACTTTTATGATGGACTACAATGTGGAAGTGTAAGCCACATAACTAAACTCTTTCCTCCCCATCTTGATTTTGGTTGTAGTGTTTCATCATAGCAGCAGTAACCTTGAGACACCCACAAAGAGGGTGAATTGAAGGGGAAGGAGGGAGAGAAATTGTTTTTGACACAGAAGGAGCAATCATATTGAGAATTACTTATGGCAAGAAGTTCGTGGCAAGGACCTCAGGTTGACCCCTCATGAGGAGAGTAATCCTTGACCAACAAATGGCAAGAAAATGAGAGCCTAAGTCCTACAATCACAAGAAAGCGAACATTGCCAGCAACCAGATAAATTGTAGCCCTGTAGACACCTTGATTTTAACTTAGGGAGACCTCAGCAGAGAACCAGCTAAGCTGTGCCCAGATTTCTGATGCATGAAAATCATGAACCAAAAAGTCCTGCTGTTTTAAGTCATTAGATGTATGGTAATTTGTTACACAATGGTGGCTAACTAATGCACAGCCCCAAGGCCGAGATGCCATTAAACAACTGAGAGCTTTGCTCCCAAAGGCCACAGCCTAGACCTACATAGTCTGACAAAAGAAAGCAGCAACATTGGGAGAGAGGAGCCAGTCTCAGAGTTGAAACAGATGCTCATGGTCTTTCCCCAAAAAAATGACTTTTCAGTTCCGAGTCTTGAACTGCTTCCAAACCACCCCAGCTCTGCTGGCTGCTTGACCCTGCGCTCTGCTGTCACATCCCAAATATGCTGTTCACAATCACAAATGAATTGCACATTGATGGCACTATGCACTTGCCCTTCTTGCTGCAGATGTTCAGCTGCAGCTAATTCCCTTTGCAACTTTCTTGGCCTCACTTCGGGTGGTGGCCTTGCACCCAGAGTGCCAGCTGCTCTCACAACTCAGCCCTGTCCACGGACAGCTGTACCAAGCTAGCCAGTCTTAGACACTAGCCCTTTCCCCCGTTCCTCCCAGACTGTAGAATCCAACCGTGCAGGACACCCAGGCTGGCCCCCAGAGAATGCTAGAAAGGTCAAATACACTGTGCAAAGATTGCACAGTGGGCAGGGAACTTCCTTTAAGTCTTGGTTTCTGCTGCTTTGTATCATGATCACTGAAGTAGTTAACTTGAGTTGCCATAACAAAAATACTCCAAACTACATAGCTGAAACAACAGAATATTAGTTTCTTACTCTTCTGGGGACCATAAGGCCACATTCCAGGTACTGGGCAGTTAGGTTCTTCTTGGAAGAATTTTTCAGGCTTCCGGGCTGATATCTTCTCATCAAATTTTCATGTGTTAGAAAGGCTGATCTGGTGTCCCTTCCTCTTCTACAGGGGCACTAGCCATGCCAGATCATGGTCTAGTCCTTATAACCTCATTTAACCTTCATGGTCATATCCTGGGCTCTCTCTCCCAATAGGCAGTTATACTGGAGGTTAGGGTAGCAACATATGAGTTTAGATGGGACATAGCTTTCAGTCCATAGCAGTCACCATCTACTGTGCTGGCAGATTTAGAGATCCCAGTGGCAGGGTTTGGTGAGAAATGAGTACAAAACCACCTGGTCATTTCCTCCCAGATTAGGCATTGTCGTCTTATTTCCAGACTTAGGAGGCAGTTCCAGCCTGTGGTCCAATGCATGTTTCTTTGTAGAGGTTGTAATGCTTTGGATAAGTTTCTAAGCCTCAGTTTGCCTCTGTCAAACAGAGACAGAATAAAACATCTATCTTTCAGTTTGTAAACTCAGCATCAGCACCTTGTACAACATAGAGGTATATGGAACAGATGAGTGTCCCACCGCCTGCCCAGATCATTCTCCATTCCAGCCACGACACGCTTATCCTTCTCCAGCTAGTCTTCTCCTTTACTCAGGGGTGGGGAATAGTATCAGTCCACATCCTTAGAGCAGAGGCTGAAATAGACAGAATTTCTAAGAAAATCTCCAAGATTCCAAGTCCTAAATCCTAGAATCTATACATATGGTAAGCTATGTCTCTCCCAGTCATCATATTCCATGGCCCATTTTCTCTTATAAAAGGGAAATTCTGATACATGCTATAATGCAGACAAACCTGTAAAATATTATGCTACATGAAAAAAATTGATAAAAACATATATATGCCAGGTGATGGTAGTACACGCCTTTAATCATAGCACTCAGGATGTAAAGTCAGGAACAACTCTGTGAGTTTGAGGCTAGCTTGATCTACAGAGTGAGTTCCAAGACAACTAGGGTTACACAGAGAAACCCTGTCTCAAAACACACACACACACACACACACACACTCCAGGTTTCTGCCCTGCTTAAGTTTTTGTCCTGGTTTTTCCATTGTGCAGGAATGTTAGCTATAAGATAAAATAAGCCTATGGATATGGAACCTGAAGAAGACACCTCCTGTAGCCAGGCAGGACCCCCAGTGGAGGGATAAGGACACCAACCCACCCACAAATCTTTCGACCCAAAATTTGTCCTGTCAACAAAAAATGTGGGGACAAAGATGGAGCAGAGACTGAAGGAATGGCCAACTAATAGAGGCCCAATTTGAGACCCATCCTACAGGCAAGAACCAATCCCCAACTCTATTAATGATACTCTGTTATGCTTTGCAGATAGGAGCCTAATATAGCTGTCCTCTGAGAGGCTCTACCCAGCAGCTGACTGAAACAGATGCAGAGGCCCACAGCTAAACATTAGACTTAGCTCAGAGAGTCTCATGGAACAATTGGGGAAAGGATTAAAAAAACCCAGAGGAGATAGGAACTCCACAGAAAGACCAACAGTCAACTAACCTGGATCCTTGGGGACTCCCAGAGACTGAACTAATGAGAAAGCATGGGATGGACCTAGCCCCCTCCATGCACAGATATGCAATTGTGCAGCTTGGTCTTCATGCTGGTCCCCCCAGCAACTGGAGCAGGGACTGTTCCTAAAGCTTTGGTCTGTAGGTGAAATACATTCCCCTAACTGGGATGCCTTGTCTGGCCTCACTGGAAGAGGATGAGCCTAGTCCTGCTGTGAATTGATGTGTCAGGGTGGGGTGAGACCCAGGGCGTCCTCCACCCTCTCAGAGGAGAAAGGGAGGAGGGAAGCGGGATAACTCTGGGAGGGGGATCAGGAGGATTGAGGCATCGATGAGGATGTAAAGTGAATAAATAAGTAAATTAATGAAAAAAAAGATGAATTAAAGCTTTTCTTATCTAAGTTGCTTTTGATAATTGTCTTCATCATGGAAACAGGAGGTTTCATTTGTATCTTTTTTAAATGGATTCAGTTTTTCACTTTGGGAAAATAAAAATGTTCTAAAGCAGACTTCGGCAATGGTGGTTACCTAACAGCATAAATGTATGTAACATATAAATAGAGTAAATGGCATATTTTGTGTCTATCACCACCATAAAAAGAGATCTGATCAGCTGATATATGGATAATGAAACTGTGGTACATTTACACAGTGGAATATTATTCAGCTGTAAAATAACCATGAAATTATGCAATCTTAAGGTAAGGTGACAGAGCTAGAAAAAAAAATCATCTTGAATGAGGTAACCTAGACCCAGAAAGACAAGTATTACATATGTTATCTTGCTTATGAATGTTAGATTTGAATCTTCAAATATGTGTGTTTCCTTTGGAATATTCATAGAGGGCATGCAAGTAGAAAGTGCTTAGAGGGGATTCGGGGCTTTTAGAGAGAGGAGAAAGAGAAATAATGGAACAGAAAAGGTTAAATCCTGTTGGGGGATGGGAGGGCAGAAGATAGGGGGAAATAAGGGAGAGATCTCTGACACTAAAGAGCTTTCCAAAACATCATGTAGAAATTTACTGCTACAGAAGCTTCTTGAAATACATACACATACATAAAATGAGTCTAAATAGGCCCGCCCTATACCACCCTATAATGGGATGGCAATGCTCCTACTAGACATCACAAACTAACAAATAAAAGTCCTAGTGCCAGGAATGGGTTACTTCTTTTAGTGTTGCTGGTCCATGAGGTCCTATTGACTCCTCAAACATTACAGGCTATTGCCAATTATCTTAATTATCTTCCATACTTGGTAGTACTACCTTATTGCTGAAGACACCACACTACCTGAGTCACGGAACTTGAAGAAAAGTTAATACTCATCTGAAAGCAAAGTTAATACTGACTAGCTGTCATAGGCTAGAAAGTGCTATACACACTTGAGGAGAAAAGTAATAAGAAAAGTCTTACCCAGCTGCCAATCTCCAATCTCCAACAGCTACAATAATGACTGGCCTGGAAAGACAAGAATACCATAGGAGTAACCAACCACTTTCTGATTGGATTTAAGGCTTGCTCCACAAGATAAGACCCATACCTGGCACTGTTACTGGAACCAAGAACATAAAGCTAGAAAGGCACCCTAGAGGAGAACCTACCAAATTAGCTTCTGGTGACTTGTTCTTTATAACCATAGATGATTACACTTCTCAACCATCATCAGAGATGCTTCTTTTTGTGGTAGAAACTGTTTAACACAGAGACCAAAATAAGACAAGGTTCAGAGAACAGGCGATTGTGGGGTGTTCACACCCCTCTTCCCAAGGCTCAGGGATCATTAATAGCCAGCTGCAATAGATGACTATAACAAAATGGTATATTCTGGACACAGCAGAGCAGTTGTACACACAAACTCACAGCGATTATAACAGCATGCACAAGATCTGTGAAAGTTCAAGCCAGACCAAATCTCAACATGGACAGGGGAGGTGGACATGAAGTTTCACTACTAGCTGGGGAGCTATTGACAATTGAGAGCTTCTGGAAAGGAAAAGTTCCTTTGCTGTAGGGATATGACCCTGGTAAGTCAATCACACTGCAGTAAAAGGCCACACATTCAAGAACTTGTGGACCACACAAATTAGATTTGATAGGTAGGGTTTTGTTTCTGTTTTTGTTTTTGTTTTTGTTTTTGAAAAACAGAGGACACAAACCAGGACAGGGGACAATCTGGGAGGAGTTGGGGAAGGAAAGTAAATGCGATCAAAATACATTGTAGAAAATTCTCAAAGAACTAATAAAAAGGGTGAAAGAAAAAAGGAGGACATCTGGATGGATCTAATCTAATTATGAGAGTCCTTAAAAGCACTGAACTTTCTCCATCTGTTGGCAGAAGGCAACGACAAGGAGATGAGAAAGACTTGAGGCACTGTTGCCAGTTTGAAGAGGGCGCATGAGAAGAAATGCAAGCAAACTCTCCAAGCAGTGAGTGACCTCCAATGACAGCCAACAGGGAAATGTGGTCTGAGACTAACAGCCACAAGGAAGTGGAGTCTGCCAATAACCTAAATAAACTTGGAATTCGATACTTACTTGGCTTTAAACTTGCAAGGCAGCTCAAACCTTGATCTTAGGCTTATGGGACCTGTAGAGAATTCAGCTGAGCCCACTCAGATTTCTGATCTACAGAGCTGTGAGCTTGTCCACGGGTGCTGTTATAAGCTGTTGTTTTGTGCTAGCTTGTTATGTCATTCCCAGAAAACTAACTCATGAGCCTACAGATCTTACTTACAGAGAGAAGGTCACAGCAGGCCCTGAAATGTATCGCTGTCAGCTTTACTCATTTAGATATCTCCCCATAAACATTTCAGCATATTTGAGTGACTCCTATGATGAATACTGTGCTAAGGCTTAAGAGTACAATAGCAAGACATGGCTATATCTGTGAAACTTGAAGCCTGGTCCTGGAACTGGACAATAAGGTCCATTCCCATGGCCAAGGCTGAAAGCTAGGACATATAGGAAGCCTCACTCTTTACCAAGCCCTCTAAATATTTACATGCTTGGTACCAGCCCCTAATACTTCTTCTGGGAATGGCAGAAAGGGACAAAGATAGGAAAGTACAAGTTGGCAGCCTGCCTGATACCCAGAGCCTGGGTGTTGTAATTGTCCCACAGCATGTAGGTGTTATGGAGATTGAACAGGGCTCTTGGTGACTTCAGATAACTTAAATAACTACATATCAAGGATACTGAAACAGGAAATTGAAGGAGGTAAAGTGTTCCCTGGGGTCATTTTCACAATTCCTAGGGGCATTTGAAAAGGAACCCATATGGGATGGTGGTACATAATGGCAAAGCCATTTTGTGGCTATTAAAATGTGGTTCAGGATGATGAAAGACTGCCAAAAGATGGCAGAGATATACAGTAGAGATAGGCAAGAGCCCAGGCTTTCAAAGCAAAATGAGCTGGAGTGGGATTCAAGATGGAGAGGCCCAGGAAGAAAGAGTCGGTGATTGATGGGGAGGCCCCCACCATCTGGCTCAGCTGCTCAGAGCTTGGGCAGACATTAGATTTGGAGACTCAATCCCACTTCCAGGCCCTCCTGGGCAATCCTGAGGCCTAAGCGTTGGGGTAAGTGCCAGGGACAGCTCAGAGCTCTCCAGCCCTTAACAGCCCTTCCTGACTCACTGGTAATCATTTGTTTATATGTTTGTTTACAAGATTGGTTTCTGCTTCAGTGAGGGGAGTTTGGATCCCTGCCCTGGGGGCTCAGGGTTCTGAGTTAAACAAACCCTCTTGGGGCAGACTCCCTGCCCAAGTTGGCTGACTTTCCTCTGCCCTTACTTGTTTGTTAGGTTCATGAACAGTGGACAGAGATGTTGGGAGTGGGAGGAGCCTGGTCCTTCAGAACTGGCCAGAGAAGCAAAGGGCTCTGGTTCACCACAGGCCCAGACATCTGTGGGGGGAGCTCTGGGCAGGAACTCTGGCTCTATGGGAACCCTGAGAAAATCAGACTGAAATCCTGCCCAGGGAAAACTGCAGTTGTCCAAGGAGAGCTTCATTTCAATACATGTGGTAAGGTTTTTTTTGTTGTTGTTGTGCTCATTCAGTCTGTAGCAGCTGCAGAGGGAGAGGCCCGTGAGGGGGGCAACTCACGGGCCTCTCCCTCTGGAGCTGGGTGGCAGGGAGGGGAGATGGTAAAGGCTGAGTTACTACCAGAAGGAAGAGCCCAGCAAGGGGAAAGGAACAATCGGAGGTAGCCAAGGCTGAACAGAGAAAGTTGTGGGGGAACGCAGGACTGTTTCAAGGAAGAAGGGAAGGGGGAGGGCCGCAGCCTGTGTCCGGGGTGTGAGCCTGATTGGAGTGGCACATGATGTAGAGACAGAGTTGGAGGGGCCAGAGGAGGGAGGACAGGAGAAAGCAACTATTTTGCCATTGATGGATTTTGTCTGTTCCTAAAACTCAGCATGTGAAGTGTCTTCCTACTGCAAAACTGAAGAGAGAACATTCTGGAAGGTCATTCTCAAGGGTAAGGGAGGGGAAGCTAAGTGAATCATTAAAGAAAACCTGGGGAAGTGGGTACATAACCTGAGCAGGAAAGGGGCTGGCGACTCCTGGGGCTCAAAGCCTGGCTCCTCTCCACATTGCCAACGAATAGAGAACTAGAGATGTCTTTCAACAAGACATCAGACCTCAGGGAGTCCTGTTGCATAGGGGAAGCAGACTAGGGGTGGGGGGAGCAGGAAGAGATGGGACATCTGATATTGACCCTTGAAGGAGGCTGTCCTGATCCATAGAACTAGCAGAGACCTTGTGATTGTCTAACTCAACCTCTATTTTACACACAAGGAACCAGAGCTCAAAGAAGGCAAGAAATCTGTCCAGGGTCACAGAGTTAATGAACTAGGCAACCAGACTTCAGAAGGAGGCCGCACAGGCGCATAGGCAGAAGCACTCCCAGATATTAGCTCAGAGGAGGTCTGAAAATACCCATCAAACAATGCTACTGTTCGATCCTTCGCCATGGGAGAAATTTAAGCCTAACTTCAGTGCTGATTCTGCTTCAAAAGTCATTCTTAGCGGAACAGCTAACAAAACACTCTAATAGGTCAGCATTGGCATGAACAATGAAAACAATCTCTTTTCAGGCCCAGGATAGGAGTGTGTCAGAGAAGGATTGAGTTGCCCATGCTCCTCAACTTACAATGGTTGTATAGCTGGAAATAGCCGTCATAAATCGAAGACACTGTAAAAGTTAAAGAAATCCAACTTGATGCATAAAACTCATGTTTAGCAACATGTTATACTGTGGAGTGTGAGTTGTTTAGCCTTGTGATCATATGATTGACTGGGAACAAGGCATGTCACTGGCTCCAGAAAAGATGAAAATTGAAGGTATATATATATTTTTTTTTACTGAATGTGTACTACTTCCGCACTATACAAAACAGAACAACAAAATACTGTAAATGGAGGACCATTTGTAGTCATGATGCTTTGTTCGTTACATGTCAATATCTAAGTCTTATTTGAGTGCAAGGCATAGAAGAAAGAATTGCTGTGAGTAAGGACAAGAATCAGTACCGTCTGCAGCCTCAAATGGAAGTTAGAGGCCCATCTTCATTAATGCATCACCAGCTTTAATGACTGGCTGCCACGCTATGCATCCCAGTACCAGTTCCAGGTTCCAGAGAATTACATTGATTGGGTTAACCTGGAACAGAATATCAAATCCTGGAACAACAAACGATGTGGAGGGAATGAGATCATACAGCACAAGGTTGGCTTGGTCTCGGAGCCTATGCATGGAGGGAGGAGTCAAGACCTGTTCAACAAAAAGGATACTATACCTAGCACTGGAAACCTTGTTAAATATTCCATGCTAATGAAATCATAGTTATTAGAAGAGCATCTACAATCAATAATTTACTAAATAAACCAGCATAATACCATCAATCTATAAACATTTGTCCTTATACCTACAGGTAAATGTAGTCTTCACCCCTCATAAAGGAAACATCTCTTGACAACAGAGACCAGTACAGAAACTACAACCAATCAAATGCAGAGTTGTGGAGCTCAGCACCAAGGCATACAGCTACAAATCAAACATCTCCCACACTAAAGGCTCAAGGAACATTGAAGGAGAGAAGGCAGACAGATTTTAAGAACTAGAGATCAGGAACTTTGCTGTGAGATTATGTCTCCTAGTAAAACAGGAGCTATACCCTTAAAGTCTCCCCAATATGGAAGTCCAATTGTGAGCTGAGCAAGGATGACACCAATGAATATGCCAGGTAGATGAGGAAAAGTCCATGAGGCCTCAAGCCTACACAAAGAACTAGAGTCAACAGCAGAAAGCTGGGAGAAGACAAGGTGGTCTTCCCCAGGGAACAGCACACCAATTGGTTGTCCAGTGCCAAAAGGTCAGCCCCCAAAACGGACATACAAGTTACATCATAGGGACAGAACATGTTATATTTAGGAATATATATATGCATATATACGCATACACACATATACAATAACAATAAAAAATGAATTTGAGGGAGAGTGGGAGGGGTATACTGAATGGCAAAAAGAAAGGAAAAATGTGGTAATTAAATTACAATACCAGAAAAACAGTAAAACATTTTTAAAAAAGAAACAGGCAATGAAAAACAGGAAAAAAATCACAGTTTATTTTTATTGTTATTATTATCATTATTTTATTAGCATACAAAAAAGTTGTTTCCGTGATGATATCTTCATAAGTGTATATCATTGTGATTTTTCTCACTAAGCCACCTAAGAAGAGTATGGAAGCACTAGCTGGACAGCTAAAGTATAACAGAGACTTCTTTTGTGCTACAAAGGGAAAGTGCCCTCCTTACCCATGGAAGCAGACTAATTCTCTCCGGAACCAGTAACGGTACTGGGCAAGTACAGAGTTTTAGAGAGCCAAAAGATAATGTAGTGAGCAATACTCTCCAGTCCTCTGGCAAAGCTAGATGAATAAATCGGATTCTGGAAAGGACAGGGAATCCTACCAGACCGTGTGGTGGCACCAAGCCAAACTTTCCAGGTAACAAGTCTGAGTAAAATGGTCAAGCATCCAAGTCAGACAGGACCAAGGCCAAAAATAAGAATGGGGATTGCATGCTCTATAATATGTGCCAGCCGAGCCCATCTGACATCTACCAGAAAAAAAAATCATCATAAACTGTAAACTCATTTATTTCAAGGCTCAGTGGATGAAGAACATAGTTCTGATTCCTACCACTATCATAAATACTGAATGGTCATAGAGGCCAGCCTGTGATCTCATTGCACAGGAGGCAGAGACAGAGTCCCACAGCAAGCCTGCTATGGTCATCTCTGGGTTCAACTGGAAATCCTCATCTCAGCATATAAGGTATACAACAATTGAAGAAAGCACTCCATATCAACTGTAGGTGTCTGCATTCTTGTACATATAAAGATATGTGTGTATATGCTCACATGCATGCATACACATGCACACATACATACATGCAACACACTCACACATATGTGCACTCACACCAGAAAACAATATATATATATACATATATATATATATATATATATATATATATATATATATATATGTGTGTGTGTGTGTGTGTGTGTGTGTGTGTGTGTGTGTGTGTGTGTGTATATGCTGTTTTCATTTCCAATGAAAAGCATTTAGCTATAGAAGGATCAGTGTGACTAGAAAGCTTATTACTGCCCAGAGGAAAGGAACAGAAAAGGATAGACCCAACTAAAGTCTTAGACTGAAGACATGGAGCTCAAGCTACAGGTAGAGGGGATATTTTTAATGAGATTTAAAGGTTCCTGTTACTTTACCTCTTGGGAAATGAGTGTAGATGAATGTGATCCTAATAGGATACTATTTGAGGACTTTGAGCCTAAAAGCAGGATGAAGCTGGTAAGAGCTGGGGATGTTGCTTAGTGATAGTAAACTTGCCTAGTGTGTGCAAAAGTTCTCTTTTTAGCACTGGAAGAAAAGAACTGGTGGGCATTCTGGCTGTAAAAAAAAAATAACACACACACATCACAAGTTATGTTATGTAGTCACATAAAACACATTTTCCAACAGACAGATCAGATAGATTTAGGTTTAAAGGAGATAGATACATTCTTGAGCCACAGCAGAGGAATAAGAACCAATAAACTCAATAAAGTTTCCTTTATTTTTTCCTGTCCTCCTACCCCTGTAATAAAACTTGTGCTACAGACTATAATAAGGGATAGAGATTCAGATGTGAAATAACTACTGCCTTCTAGTATTTTATAGTATAGACAGAAAGGAACATAGGTAAAGAAAGTGTCCTTTGCAATGAAGTCTCTAGGAAATGTGTGTATGTTTGTACAGGCTCTGTGGGAACATGGGGATAAAATGACCACAGCCTACTCTATTAAGTCAGGAAAGGTTTCATAGAAAAAGGCTCATGTGATATAGGCTGTAAAAGATGAGCAAGATTTGTTTGGTGATCAAGAGGCTTGGGAGAAGCTTTAGAGGAAACTGCATAGCCAAAGCCCAGAGGGCTGAGAGAAAAAAACCTGATTCAACATTACTGAGGCTGTACATACTACCCTGTTAAGCAGAGGTCAATTCTATCCCAGAACCTATGGTATGTACATACATGATTAAACAATTTGATTAAGAAAGTATATTATTTGGAGCTGGGGAGATGACTTAATGGTTAAGAGCACTAGCTGATCTTCTGGAGGGCCCAGGTTCAGGTTCTATTCTCAGCACCCACATGGCAGTTCATAACTGTCTGTAACTCCAATCCCAGAGAATCTGATGCCCTCTTCTCACCAATGAGGTCACCAAGCATGCAAGTAGTACCCTGATCTATGGTTCAGGTAAAACATCCATGCCAATAAAAAGAGGAAATTTTTAAAAAGTGGATTATGACGATAACACTGGTATTTAGGCTAATCTGGGAGTATAGTGAAATTAAAGGTTAGATAAAAAGATTCTGGGCAAAATGAGACTAATTGGAGCAGTGGTAACTAGGGTTGAAGAAAAAGAGCTTATTAGAAAAAAAGCTTCTGAGAAGGCTGAACCTTTGAGGATGAGAAGGAAATTGAATATAAACAAATGTGGTGGCATATACCTGTAATCTCAACACTTAGAAAACTGCAGAAAGAGAATTGTGAGTTTGAGACCAGCCTGGGCTACAGAGTAAGTGCTCTGTCAACCCAGCTAGAGACTGGGAAAGGAAGGAGAAAAGCGAGAGAGGGAGAGAAGTGGGTGTGAGGACTGAGAGAGGGGTAAGTCTCACACTTGGCTGGTACTTAGGCATCTGGGTATATTAAGATAGTATATACTGAGATAATAACAGCAGAGGGAAAAAGAAGAAATATGCTGTAAGATCAGGGTATAGGACTCTAGCGAGCCTTAGCCTGGTGAGCCTTAGCTTACAGGGACCCCCTGAGTAAACCTGGATCCGTAATCAATGCAAAAAGCAAGAGGAATTTATTGTTCTGGTGCACTGGGGTTGTCCCAGACCTGAAGGAGAGGTGGCCGGTTCAGCGAGTTTTTATATGGTTTCCAGGGGCACAATAGAGCATCAGCAACTAGACGCACTATGATTGGTGGAGCAGTGCGCCCTTTAAACTGATTGGTCCTTAGGGAATGAAGTAGTAGGGGCTTACTTAGTCTCTCCCTTCTGGCCTATGTGCTCTCTGACCTGTCGCTTCCAGAAAGAGAGGGGTCTGGTGGAATTTTCCAAGGACTCTGAGCTGACCTCTTCAAGGAAGAGGATCAGTCAAAAGATCCTTGGCATGTTCAGGGTATCAGCCCATAGGTAACTCGGAGAGGAATCTGAGCTAGGAACGTAGCGAGTAGCATTAATAGGAAGAAGAAAATGTTAATGTTTAAAAGAATACAGAAGTACTTAAGGAGGTAGCCTGATTGTTCTTTAGAAGGTTAAACACAGAGTTTCCACTTGACCCAGCAATTCTAAGTACTTGTCTTGTTGCTGTGCAAAAATACCTGGAAAATATACTTGAGGAAGGAAGGGTGTTTTTGGCTCATAATTTGAGGGCACAGTACACCATGGTGGAGGAGCCATGATGGCAGGAACTGGGACAGTCTGGTGGCAGGAACTTGATGTGACTGATCACATTGTATCCACAGGAAGCAGAAAGAGATAAATGCTGGTGGTCAGCAAGCTGTCAGGATCCCTCTGGCATTATGCAGACCCTTTATCTGACCAGTTATCTGATTGAATAAGTAAATGAAACAGATACACATTAACAAGAGTGTGTGTAAATGTTGGCATATAGGAGATGTTTAATTTCTCTGTAGAGGGGTCAGGGAGTGTGAAAATACAACACATCAGGTTTAGTGGAGGAGAATGTAGTCTGTTTTGGCAGTTAAGACCAAGCAGAAAAAAATGCTCCTGAGACAGTGAATAGAAACTGATCTCAGGGGAAGCAGAGGACTGAGAGAGGCCATTCCAATTCCACAACTGAAAACACTGACGAAGCTAGCAAGCAAACCACACAGCCAACATTGGCATAAGGCATCAAATTCTTCCTCTTAAGAGTTGGACACAATCGCATTAAGAAAGAAAGGGATTTTGTGAATTATGGGATATGTATCTCAAGGTTCAATTGTGGCAGATTGCTCAAGGGAAGGGTACTTGGAAAAGGAGAGATGAGGGACCAGCCAGAAAAGAAAGATGTGACTGGACAAATGAGATTAACTGGAGCTGCCAGATAGGAGGCAAAGTCCTGGCAAGAGAACAATGAAAAGCCACCCTAGGGGAGAAAAAGCAGAATGTCTCACTTCTTCCGTTGGATACCACTGACTTAGAGTACAATGTAATTGTTTAGTAGGGGATTGTTGCAATAATACAGTGAGCCCAGGGCCCATGCCCAACACTTCTGTGCATATGTCCCTATACCCTGTCCACGTTTGTAGACTAAATCAATGTAGAGTGGCTGAATGAGAGGAGGCATGTTGCCCTGCTATATAGTTCATGAAATCATTCTAAGGAAGGAGGGGGATCTATGTGTAATGATGTTTATTGTAACATCATCCATAGTAGTGAAAAACGGAAATAAGAAAATAATGTTATGTTCACTCAATGAAGCATTATCTGGCCATTAAAGAGTGATAATGATGAATACACTGTAACAACTCAGCAAATGATTATGAATTTTTGTTCATGTTATATTACAAGGATGTGTAATTGAGCCATATATATAAATAAGTCCTAGTGAGAGGGAAATAAAAAAAAATAGAAACATATGACTCATTGTGGTTGCAATATTCTTTCTTTCTCTTTCTTTCTTTCTTTCTTTCTTTCTTTCTTTCTTTCTTTCTTCTTCCTCCTCCTCTTCCTCCTCCTCCTCCTCCTCCTCCTCCTCCTCCTCCTCCTCCTTCTTCTTTTTTGGTTTTTTGAGACAGGGTTTCTCTGTGTAGCCCTGGCTGTCCTGGAACTCATTTTGTAGACCAGGCTGGCCTCGAACTCAGAAATCCGCCTGCCTCTGCCTCCCAAGTGCTGGGATTAAAGGTGTGTGCCCCCACTGCCCAACTTCTTTCTTTTGTCTTTATGTTGTAGTTGTTTATGGAGAAAATAATGTTGAATCCATGACCTCAAAAAAATCAGTGCTGGGAACAGAGATGGAGCTCACACAAAGCTAGCTGAGAGCAGACAAATAGTGGATGAGGAGCTGCTAGCAGGGAAAAGGAGGGGCATGTTTGGTACACACACATGGCTGCTGTCTACCTTCTGGTACTTTGCTCATCTGTAACCAGGATAGATGGGCTTGTGATGTAACTGGGAGTCAGGAGTTTGAAATCAGATAACTGACAATCTGCTCATTATCTGTGGGATCTATTGGATACATCCATTGACCTCTCTGAGCCTCACTGCAAGAGTGTGTAAAGTATAGCTAACAATGCCATCTCTCAGGGTCACTGGGTAGGGTAAATGGAAGATAGCAGATGAAAAGCTATTTGGAAATGAAGAGGACCACACAACTATAAAGAGATAGTAGAATCCTTACTGTCATCATCTTAGTTATTACTATGTATTCCAGCTTAGCCTGGAGTTCCCTCTGTAAGAGAGTTATTTCAATAACATGGAAATATCTCTTTAAGAACTCTAATGAATCAAGAAGTCAAGATAAGCAGAATGAGTGATCCACACCTAAAATCTTAACACGAGATCAACCTTGAGGATTGAGATTGTGAATTTGTGACCAACCTGAGGCTACAGAGCAAGTTCCAGGCTATCCTGTGCTATATGGTAAGGCACTGTTTAAAAAAATAAACCAATAGATAAATACAGTCAAAATAACCTAGTCTAGTGGTTCTTGACTCTGGCTGCTATTAGTATCTCCCAGGAAGTATTTTAATTAATGAACAGGTCAGACACTCTAGAAATAGAGTCTGGGCAGAGGCACCTTTCAAACTCCAAAATTGTATTTGAAGCTGAGATTCAACCACAAAATGGTCCTTGGGGCAGATAGTCCTGGTTTTAAATGACAGATTGGATTTTCTATCCTCTAACTTTTATGCACTTGGATTCAGAGTAGAAACATAACCTCCCCACACTTTACTGCCTTTCTCTTTGAAACAGATAACAATAGTGCCTCTCTCTCAGAGTTGCTGTGAGGATTAAAGGTCTTAATAAACATAAACAATTTTCGCACAAAGCCTGGCACACAGACCCGTCACGAGGCTGTTTGTTTGTTGTCTTTGTTTCAATCCCATGTGGATGGACACATCCTGACCTTGGCATAGAAAAGAGACTATACAACCTAGGGGTAGGCTCACGACCACTTACTCCTTTACAGACTCTCTAATGCCAAATTCCTTGTGTCTCACCAGACATTCCTATACTTGAGCACTCAGTCTCTGACTTGCTTTTTTTTTTAAAAAACTACTTGATTCTTAGTGAAACTGGTTGCCTCCTGACTTCATGTGCCTATTTCTGGCATCGGCACCATCTACACCTTCTGTATGCTATGGCCTGGTTTTTAATGCGAATTCAACCTTGCCTCCCAGAATCCTTCAATGCATCCTGATCCTACCATCCTCCTTTAAGTTCACTATTACCTCACCAGTTTTCACTTAACTCAAATCTTGCTTTGTAGATATTTCTGGAAACAAAACAAAACAAATACACTGGATGTATATCTGTCTTTCTGGAACAATAAACAAAGACAAGTGACCCCAGATTTATTCACTGGTCGAAAGCTTACTAGTAGGAAAACCAGGCTGGCTGGATGACTGTCTTCATGCTACATAGTATATACTGCTGACAAACTTAAAAAAAATGCCTGGCTATGTTTTGCACTTTATATAGTGTTAGGTACAAAGACTCCAGTCCCCCAAACTCTAAATGGCAGTCCAAATATCCAGAAATGGGCACAATCTGAACTAAAAGAGGATTTCTCATGGTTAGATAAAAGCCTACATTCCTCAGGAACTTGTGAAGCAGGCTCCTCTCAATCAAAAGGCGTCATTTCCCTTATCGCCAGCAGAAAGAACAAAAGGTTACCTATGGGGCCTATTAGCATACCAAAGCACATGCTGCTCTCCAGGCTTCTTCAGCATCACAAGTACCAGCTACAAGTTTCAAAGTTCATGTTAGCATCCTAGCCCTTCCCATCTCCTCCCCCACCCTAAAGTTCCTTGGGTTCATGGGCTATTCATCCTCCTTTATAACCCTGCTATTTTTATATGCCTGTCTCCCTCTAAACTCCTCCCCCATCTCTCTCCCCTTTCTGTCTTCCCTCTTGTGTTCTCTCTCTCTCTCTCTGTCTCTCTCTCTGTCTGTCTCTCTCTCTCTGTCTCTCTCTCTCTCTGTCTCTCTCTCTCTGCTCCTGCTTGTCTTCTGGGCAGATCCAGTCCGCTGTCTATGTTCAGTCTACTTTGTCTCTCTGCTCTGGACTCCTCCAGAGGCCCCTCTCTCATTTCGACAATAAGAAATATTCCCCTTAACCTTACCATAGAGCTGTTATGTCTTCAGTTTATACACATAGATGATCCTTCACTTGCAATGGTTTGACTTTTGATGTTTTTAACTTTATAGTTGTATGAATGCAATAGACATTAAGTAGAAACCATTCTTTGATCCCTGAACTTGGCCTAAGCTAATAATGTGCAGTGAACTGCCTTCTCAGGATGTTGGACAGACAACCAAAGTGAACAACTGACCAGTTGAAAACATGTCTAACCCGTGGCCCATCAGCCTCACGCGTCCTATGATAGCTATGAATGTGCTCCACCATATTTGTAGATATCAGAGACATGTCACAACATCAAAAAGTGGGAAACCCCCGCTATACTGGACTGTATTGCTAATATGTAACAATCAGTACAGTGTATGTAGTTAAGACATTTTCCGCTTTAAAACTTTTTAAAATTAGAAGTCTGAGGAGATAGAATCCCATTGTAAGTCAAAGAACGTCTGTTTTAGTTTCATATGGCTGTGGTAACCAATGTCCACAAACTCGGTGGCTTAGGGTAACACTTATTTATTTTCTCAGTCTTCTGGAGGCCAGACATCCCAAAGCCATATCATTGGGCCGGAATAAAGGATTTGACAGGACTTCGCTCTTTCTGAAGGCTTGAGGGGAGAATCTGCTTCTCATCTCTTCCAGCTTCTGGTGGCTGCTGGCATCTCCTGGCTTGTGGCCACATCTTTCCATCTCTGTCTCCATGGTTGCACTGCCTGTTCCTATTATCTGCATGTCAAAGTTTCTTCTGTCTCTCTCTTAGAAGGATGCATGCATTTAGCGCTCACTCAGATAATTCAGGATAATCTCTCAAGCTCTCGATCTTTAACAAACATCTGCATACTTGTTTTCTAACATAAAATAGCATGTACAGTTTCAGAGGATGTTTATATGGAAGTAGTGTTAGGATACATTTTAGTCTATCTCATAGTCCAAGGTGTTTTTCCCTTTAATTCCCCTTAGGCCCTGTGCCTTGTCCTTTGCTGCCTGAAAAATGAGGCCATTCAAGCTTCATGACTTTTGTTTGTGTCTCTTCTGTCTATGTTTATGGTCTGTTTGCTGTCTGTTATTCGATTGAATGGCCACTGCAGGGCTCTGAGTACCCCGTGGCCAGGGGATTTTAACGTTCTTAAAAAGAAATTCTCGGGCTGGTGAGATGGCTCAGCCGGTAAGAGCACCCTACTGCTCTTCGGAAGGTGATGAGTTCAAATCCCAGCATCCACATGGTGGCTCACAACCATCCGTAACGAGATCTGGCGCCCTCTTCTGGAGTGTCTGAAGACAGCTACAGTGTACTTACATATAATAAATAAAATAAATCTTTAAAAAAAAAAAAAAAAAAGAAAGAAATTCTCTCTTTGGCTGTGTGGATCTGGGCCTCACAGGAGCAGACTTTGTAGAAGCTGAGTGCTTTCTCTGGAGAGATGGACCAGTTGCGGGCCTGGAGCTTTCTGCCCCTGTTTGCTCTCCCTTCCCTGTTCAGCTGCTTCTTGTTAGTCCCCACTTCTCAGACATGCTTGTTTTGTGCTGTGCAATAAGGCTGCACTACAAGTTAGAGAAGCAACACCAGTAGAGAGAAAAGTAAATATAACTGAAGTGAAGCCTGCTGCATGTAGTTCTAGGATGCTATAGTGCCAGAGAGGTACATACGTGGGTCATCTGGAAGGCAAGAACTGCCCTAAGTGTCCAGAGCACTTTACTTTACTTTTTCCAGTTCTTCTGGTACAAAGATTCTTCAGACTGTAGAGTGCAGGTTACCAGAATAAGTATACTTGGATTGGTGTCCTGGCTTTGTTATTAGATTGCTATTGGACTTGGCTAACTTGCTGTACTTTTTTTTGAGCCTCAATCTCCTCTGTGCTAAAATTGAAGAGGTGGGGTGTTAATAACAACAATTAGACTAGTGGGCTTTGAGAGAAGCCTGTGAACAGTGTGTGTGGAGGGCAGTATAAAAATATAAAGCACCATAACCTGTTCCAGCTTATCAGTCTGAACTTAGCACTCAGTCTTTTTCCTATTGTCCACTCTTCGGCTCCCTGAGGGAATTTCATGCTAATCTTTTGTTTCAGCTAATTCAATCCTGATTCCTTTATTGTTTCCTGAGTCCTGCCTTGCTTTCAACATACCAGGGAACACTTTGTTTCTCACCTATTGTTCTGCTTCCAAGGCAATTGCTTGCTGGTCATGCATTAACATTTACAAACAATATGTATAGAGAACTGTTACTTCGAAGAGGACTGTAGTGATTTCAATGGAAAATGTCTACCCTCGGCTCATGTATTTAAGCAGTTGGTCCCTGGTTAGTGGTTCTGTTTGGAGAGATTGTGGAGCCTTTAGGAAGTGTAGCCTTTAGGAAGTGTAGCCACTGGTGGCCAGTTTTGAGGATTTATAGCTTTGCTCTACTTCCAGTTCTCTTTCCTAAGTGTGGATCCAAATGTGCTCAGGCAGCCTCTTGCTCCTGCTGCCTTCCTCTGCCTTCCTTGCATTGCTATGGTGAACTCCATCCCTCTGGACCCATTTACTAAGATAAACCCTTTCTTAAGTTGTTTTGGTCAGGGTATTTTATCATAGCAACAGAAAGGTAGGGAGATTGTTTATCACCTCTCCAAATGTGTGCCTTGTCTAGACCAACCAGGTCTGTGGAGTTTTAAATACTCAATGGAACAACTACAATATATCAGGCATTATGTTAAGCACTAAGTGTACAAATGAGAAGAAGACAGTCACAGTCTTTGTGGCTTCAGGGAGTTCACAGGCTAGTGGAAGAGCTAAGGCCCCAAACAGGTAATTTAACTTCATTATGAACTTCAGTGATTTGATACTCGGGGTACATGCATGAGTTCCTGAGTTTTATCTCGAGAACTACCAAAAAAATAAAAATACCTCTTATGGTTGTATGGGAGAATAGCTTGGACCCAGGATTGAATGCAAAGAAATCAATTTGGAAGGCCCACAAAGGAATGAAAATGAGAGGTAGTCTTGCCCTGGATGGTGTGAGGGCAGCAGAGTTAGAATAAACTGGAACAATGCAGGAGAGTTTACTGGCCCTAACTGGCAGGCCTAGGATGATCACTGATCAGATATAGGGACTGAGGAGAAAGAAGAGTCAGAGCTGTCAGATGTCTAACTAACGTAGCCTCTTATACGGATGGCAATAGCATGTAGTAGGATACAGAGCATTGGAGCAAAGGTAGGTAGGTATAGGGTGAAGATTTTGGGGTGCTTTGCTTTTAAAATGCCTATAAACATTCAAATAGATATGTAGATATGCATAACTAAAGATCACGCAAGAGATACCATGCATTAGGGTTATGTGATAAAAATGCCATGCACACCTAAGCTCTATTGCACAACTCAGGACCACCAGACCAGGGGTGGTACCACCCACAGTGAACTGGGCCTGCCCACATCAATCAAGAAAGTGCAGCAATACTTACCTCGGGCCAATTGAGTGGTGGCATTTTATCAATTGGTCGTCCCCCTGTCTAAATGACCCCAGCTTCAAGCAAGTTAACACAAAACTCTCCAGCACAAATGGGCTTCCTAATATTGTGCAAAGGGAGTAGTTTGTAGCAAGGTTAAAAGTTTGAAGCCAAGCTCTGCCCTACAGGAAAAAAGAAAGCTTAAGATCCCCGAGCTTGCTCCAAGATCACGGAATCCCATCAAGCCCGGGCCACCTTGGAAAGCTCCGCACCCCAAGAAACCCTATACAAAGTCTGCCTCCTGCCCCATTCTCACCTGAGCAGAGGCAGCCACCCTCTTGTGTCTTTCTCAATAAATCTCTTGCATGAGGATTGTTGTATAGTGTGACTTTGTGGTATTTCCTGGCTCCTGGTTGTCGGGATACCTTTCCCCTTCAGAGGGGCAATACTTAACCTAGAGTCCTCATTATTCAGTCCCTTTCCGGAAGCCTATCAGCTTTTGCCCAAACTCCAACATATATTAGGCCTTTATTCATGATCTCTTCATATCTAAGGCAACCTAAGTTTAAGATGGCAAATACATGTGACCATCCAACTGAATAGTAGGAATTGCTTGATGTGATATACTGAGGAGTCAGAGGCTGTACATGGACACAATCTGAAAGTACTAGAATTGATTAAGGATGTCTGTCAGGGTGAAGAAAATGGGAGTTGTAGGACATGGATCAAGTTTTTGTGATGTTGGCCTGGACTTTCACTTTTGCCTTCTCTTCTTCCTCACCATCTGAAGCTGTGGGCATGAGGATGCAACCTCCTCAGTTAGTCATGAACTAGGAAGTCTTCTCCCCTTAAAGAATTTGGTCTTCATGAAAATAAAAATGAGTATTTGTAGCCAGGCATGGTGGTGCACGCCTTTAATCCCAGCACTTGGGAGGCAGAGGCAAGCGAATTTCTGAGTTTGAGGCCAGCCTGGTCTACAGAGTGAGTTCCAGGACAGCCAGGGCTATACAGAGAATCCCTGTCTCAAAAAAAATGAGTATTTGTTGAGAACTTATCTACTGAGCAAATACCAAGTAACTTGCCTGCTCTAGGAAAGAAAACTAGCTCCTAAGGATTTCTACAGGACACAGTTGTGCGCTATGCTGTGGACTTCATTGTGTTGAACGAATGGGATAAGTTTCAAATGTTGGCATTCACATGGCAATGGAGCAGGATTATTTTTATTCCCAAAGAACAGGTAATGTTCACATTTAAACTAAGTTGTACATAGACAGTGAGGATCTCTGTATTACAATCTAGTTCTATATTTTTACCTTAATTTATATCATGTTTACTGGCCAGTGAATACAGAGGGGGAAAAAAGCTATTTCTTTTTACAAAGACTTGTAAATCATATAACCACTTCAGCACAGCCTAGCATACCTTCTCACACACAGTCGCTGCTTAAAGCTTGTTTCCTCTCTTTTTAAACACCCCATTCTTCATCTTTGTATTCCTGCGAATACCTCTGCGGAGTTCAAATTCTCACTTCAGGCTTGTTCCGGGTATGGTGTAGTGCCCTGCAAAGGGAAGATAAGGAATGCTCTCCTGAGCTTACATAAAAAGCTCCAGGGCCAGTTCTGGAGACTCAAGAGTGATAATCATTCCTCTCCAGTAAACTGGCTATGAACTGGGTAGTCACTGCAGGCCAGACACCAGAATTGAAGTGTGAACCCTTTCAAGGCTTAGGAAATTGGAAGCAGCAGAGTGAAGTTTTTAGCTGCTGTTAGCTAGAAATGGAAAGACTGTAGGTGGTAGAGTTTGGGCCCAACGCATTTGTGAGCAAACAATAGGGAGGATTCAGGACAGAGGGCAACAGGAAAACAAGAGCTGTTGAAGCTGCAGAGTCATGTCAACTCATCAGCGCCTCTCAGTCACCTGCCTGCAAAGGGAGCTGGCACCCACTGCAGTGAGCAATGCAACTGAGAGCTGTGGAGCAGGGGGAAGCCTGGGACAACTGTCCTAAACCAGCAGGTTTATTTCAAGAGAGGGTCTGCAGGCTCAGGTGGAATTGTGGGATTCAGAATCTGTAGTATAGAAACCTGACTTAGACTTTCTATTTTCCCTTAGGATTCAATAAAATTCTTTAGAGGATGTAAACTGTGCTAAGGAAAACAGAAAGCTGTTTTGTTTTGTTTTGTTTTGTTTTGCACTGTGATCCTGGGTTTTAAAGGGAGAGCAAGACAGCCCAAAAGGTTGGGTGTTATGTGTTCAGATATTAATTCTTTCAACAAATAGTTTAATATTTGTGTGTACTAAGCATTGTGCTAGCTGCTGAAAATTTATGGAAGAATAAAATGCATCGCAGAACTTAGTTTTTAATATGGGAACTTATTTTCTAATACAGGGGACATTCATGTAAACAGGCCAGTGAACTAAATAATTAAAAATGGCTTCGAAATCTAGCACTACACTCATGGATGTGTGGTGCTGAGATACAATCAGGGCAGAAGATGGTGTAATAGGGTAAGTACTGTTAGTGGCTGTAACAGATGAACTCTCAAATCTTCATGACTAAGCTCAACAAAATGTATTTCTTGCTCTCAGCAAGGGTAGATTTACTGCACAAAGATCTGTTGCATCAATTATTAAGGGCACTAAGATTACATGGCTAGAATATTAGGAGAGAGACAATAGGGAAGGCATACAATCTCATAACTAGTCATGCCCACATCAGTACAGCATGCGCTTCAGGTAGCCCTCGATAGATGTAAATTGTCCCAGAGATATAGTCTAATGATATTTTTATATTTGAGGCAGGATATGGTAACCACATTTTTACGTCCATAATGAAGTGGTCATTCTTGGGAAGGAAAGGAGAAGCTTCAGAAAGAAGATGATCTTTGAGTTGGAGAAGCAGTTATTAGGCTTTGGGGTGCTATAGAGCCTTAGAATAAATAGAAAAGTAGGGGATGAGCTTGGGGTCACTGCTGCAGCCATTTCTTCTTACCTAGAGAGTACCTTCCCAGAACTCATTTGTATGATATCATCTAACTCTCTACTCCATGCCTAAGTTTTAAAAAATAATTATTTTTCAGATTATAATTATACCAATTTCTTCTTTCTTTTCCTCTCTCCAAACTCTTCCATGTATCCCCCTTGCTTTCATTTAAATCCATGGCCTCTTTTTCTTTGTTAATACACACACACACACACACACACACACACACACACACACACACACTACAGGGTATAAAATAAATCCTGCACAGCCTACTTAATATTGTTTGTATGTATGTTTGTATGTATATGTTTCAGGGGTTGATTATTTGGTACTGGATAACCACTTGATATTCTCTTCCCTAAGGACAACTATTTCTCTAGATATAAGCATTCTTTATTTGTGTGTAGTTCTTTTTCTAGGGCTGAGGCCTCTTATACTTTCAGCTTCCATATTAACATGTCTATTGCTATCATCCTTCTTCATGTCCTGGTTTGGTTGCCATGTTGGTGAGAATTTATATTTATGCTTCTCTGAGACTTCTAGGAGACAGTTTCCCAGAAAACTCCTTCATGTTTCTCTGGTTCTCACAATCATTCCATTCCTTCTTGCATAATGATCCAGGACTCAGGTGTAGGAGTTGTGTAACAGATAGATCTGTTGGAATTGGGCTCCACTACTTTGTATTTTGATCAGTTGTAATGGTCTCCATATATTGCAAAAGCAAGCTTCCTTCATGAGGGGTGTGGTTTAAAGGTCAGTGTTTCGAATAATGTTAAGGAGGAGGCTTTCCGGTTAGATCCAGCTTGGGCCTTCTATATACTCACTTGTTTCCACTCCTAGCAATCCTGAAAATCTTGCCTTTACTGTCACTTAGGTCTAGAGAGTCTTCTGTGATTATTCCACGATGGAAGGTTCTCCTACTGGGTTGTCCTATACCACTTACTGATTTTATGCAATTATTTAAATGTATATTCTTATACTCTATGTATCTTAAGGTCAGAAAATCTGTCTGACCTTCAGTGTAAAGGGTTAGCACTGTCTACCACACAGTAAACCCTTGATGAGAATTGGTTAAATGAACCAGTCCCCTTTTCCAACCATGTCCCCTCATGATATTTTCCTCAGTCATTTATGTTGTTTGTCAGTCAACAGATACTCAGTTCTTATTAAGTGTTAAGTATTTTTCCCTGTACTAGAATTAGTGATGGGTAAAAACTTGGGGGTTTTCTTTGTTAGAGCTTTATTGCCCTGAAAGGATAGGGTGACCATTCTCTTCTGTGGTATGAAATACTCTCCAGCTCCAACTCTACCATTATTCCCTACAGATGAGTCGCTTTGGGGAAGGCTTTCTAAGCACATAGGAGTATTCTATTGATAGATTTTGGTGACAAATATTCCTGATTATTACTGTGGCTTGCAAACACCTGCTCTTCCTATGATATCTATGAGCCACAGAAAACTCCTTCGTGTTTCTCTGGTTCACACAATCATTCCATTCCTTCTTGCATAATGAAAACATTACCTATCTCATAAGAATGTTAAAGAATGAAGTGAAATTCTTTAGGCATCTCCTAATACACTGCTCAGCACAAAGGCCTTTCAGAAATATCTGTTGTCACGGCCCCCAATGAAGGAGCTAGAGAAAGTACCCAAGGAGCGGAAAGGGTCTGTAACCCTATAGGAGGAACAGCAATATGAACTAACCAGTACCACCTGAGCTCATGTCTCTAGCTGCATATGTAGCAGAAGATGGCCTAATTGGCCATCATTGGGAGGAGAGGCCCTTGGTCTTGCAAAGATTATATGCCCCAATACAGGGGAATGCCAGGGCCAGGAATCAGGAGTGGGTGGGTTGGAGAACAGGGTCGGGGGAGGGTATAAGGGACTTTTGGGATAGCATTTGAATTATAAATGAAGAAAATATCTAATAAAAATTTTAAAAAAGAAATATCTGTTGCCTTCCTCCTGCCTTTCTTTGAGAAAAGATGTACATTTTATTTATTTATTTATTTATTTATTTATTTATTTATTTATTTATTTATTTATGTATCTCTAGTTCAAGACATAGCACTGTGGGCCACAATTTTTTTGCCAAGTTGAATTGTCAAATATCATGAATTTGAGGGGTGGCAAAGGCTAATTTAATTACTATGAATTTGGTATAATATGTGGAAAAAAATGCCTGGCAAAACATTTTTTAGTCTAAGCAAGGCAGGATTTAATTTGGACCGTGGCTTAAGGGTATATAATCTATCATAATGGGAAAGGCATGATGGCTTTGAAGGGGCAAGAGCATGAGGCTTGCTCATATCTGTGCTGATCAGAAATTAAAGTGCTCAGGCAGGAAGCAAGGCACGATTCTCCTACCTAGGCACTACCTCCTAAAGGATCTACTATGGAGATTCAACCACATCCCAAAACAGCATCCTTAGCTGGGATTCAAGTTTTCAAATGCATGAACCTGTTGGAGACATTTTCCATTTAAATTATAACACCACTTCTGCACTAATTCTGCCAGTGACATCATATATATATAATATATATATATATATATGTGTGTGTGTATATATATATATATATTATATATATATGATATATATGATATATATCAATCGTATATACACATCATATATATACATCATATATATACATCATATACAAACATATATATGTGTGTGTGTATATATATATATATATATATATATATATATATATATATATATATATATTTTAATTTTCTCAGATGAATCGTAAATTCCTTAGGGGAATGTGCTTTGTGCTTCTTTTTAGCTTCCATACACTGAACAGTGCTTACTATATGCATCTTTTCTATGTATTTTAACAGTTGAGCTCTTCTCACTTTGACATATCAGACTTTAATAGGAAACCTGTTCTTAATATGTAGGTATCATTTCTGCTCAACTAAACTGAAAGTTCTTTTTACTAGCAAGCTGTATTTCTCCTGCAGGGCTTAGTATTTGTTCAGGCACATGGTGGGTGCTAATTGCAGGCTATTTAATTGATAAATGCACGTTCCCCCACAAGAGGGAGATGCCATTTCATTTCAAAGAATTGTTCTAGTCAACTAAACATTTACAAGTTTTGACCTGTTAGGTAAAATTTGATTCCAGCACACACACACACACAAAAGAACAAATACATTTTCTTTTCTTTACTATAAAAATTTTAAAACTAAGAGATTGCCCTAAATATCATCATACAGAAGTAATCAGCCAGTATTACTATTTAACGAATACCATTTTAGACACTTCCCTATGCTCATGTTCCGAAATGAGATTGATGGCTCCATAAAAATGATTTTTATGAAAACAGAATCTTGGTGTGTAGGCCAGTTTTATTAAAAATAGTCAATTTAATTTTATTAGAATTTAACATAAGTCTGAAATAAAACCAACCTTTGGATAAATATTATTTCACCTGAAGAGATACTGATTCCATACTATGGAAGATAAGATTATCACTGTAATACCCCATTCACCCCTTCCCCAAATTCCAAATATTTATTAGTTATGACTTTCTTTCTTTTTTTCTTTTTCTTTTTCTTTTTTCTTTCTTTCTTTTTTTTTTTTTTTTTTTTTTGGTTTTTCGAGACAGGGTTTCTCTGTATAGCCCTGGCTGTCCTGGAACTCACTCTGTAGACCAGGCTGGCCTCGAACTCAGAAATCCGCCTGCCTCTGCCTCCCGAGTGCTGGGATTAAAGGCGTGCACCACCTTCTTTCTTGAATATTGTTAACTCTAACATGCTGTTCTGCCATATACACTGTATATTTATTTAAGATCTGTACATAGAGTATAAATATTTATTTACTTAAATGAATTCAATGCCTCCATGCTATTCCTTTATCATGAGCTCTCTATTCTTAAGAATTCTTAAATTTGATTTTTCTTGTTGGATGGATACCTTAAGTCTTATGAATGTTTTGTTCCCTGGGTCATGCTTTTTGCCTTTTTATTTGAAAAAAGTAGTTGACTAGATATGATATGTTCACTTCACACTTGATCTTTCAATGTTTTATATTGACTTCATTTTCTTTGACTTGGGAAGCTCAAGACTTGGCAGATTTTTCTTTTATATAAACAGTTCATTTTTTTCTACCAAAAGTCTGAAACCTTGTTTCTTTATCTTTGATATTCCAAAGTTTACTGTGCCGTGGGTCTTGATGCCAGCCACTTTTTAAGTATTTGTCTAGAACACAGTATGCCTCTTTCTGCAGATTCAATTTTTATTTGTTTATTGGATATTTTCCTGCACTATATTTCTAAATACATTTCAGTACAACTTTCTAGTATCTCCATTAAAAGTTTAGGGCTCTTGACTGGCCTAGTTATACTGTATTTGTTTTTCATAACTATAAACCTGTACATGATTAGATAGTCTCTCTTTTTTAAAATCTTTGATTCACTTCAATTACAATATTCCCACAAATGTCAGTAGTTACATTTCAAATTATGACTAGTTAATAAAATATTATTTCTGTGTATTATCTTTAAAACAATGTTATTTTTGCTCATAATATATCCACATAGGTCTGCCATTTATTCATTATGTTGTATCTTATTTTTTCTTAAGTTTGTTACTGAATTCTTATTCAAATACAAGTAGACCAGGCTGGCCTCGAACTCAGAAATCCGCCTGCCTCTGCCTCCCGAGTGCTGGGATTAAAGGCGCGCGCCACCACACCCGGCTTTGTTCTTGTGTTTCTTGCGCTATGTCTTCCCCATATGTTTTCCTTTCAAGTAAAATTTTATTGGAACCATTGTAACCTCAAATTCTGTTATGAGAAATAATCTAAGGAAGCCTTGTATAGCTTTTATCCAATTTCCCGTGAAGGTAATTATAGTTTTATACCACCACACCTGAACATTATCACACATCTTGAGTCTAGTTGGGAAATTTGATGTGAGTGACTACTTTGCGACAAATCAGCATTGGAGAAGTCCATGTTGGCACTCTTTGTAACTTGGATGTCTGCATGTAGAATGCAAATTGATATTTATCACCTTGAACAAAGCTCAAGTCCAAGTGTATCAAGGACCTCAACATAAAACCAGATATACTGAATCAAATAGAAGAGAAAGTAGGGAAGAGCCTTGAATGTATTAGTACAGTAGACAATTGCCTCAACAGAACTACCAATGTCTCAGGCTCTAAGATCAATAAATGGGACCTCACGAAACTGAAAAGGTTCTGTAAGGCAAAAGACCCTGTCAATAGGATAAAATGGTAGCCTACAGATTGGGAAAAGATCTTCACCAACTCTACATCTGCCACAGGGCTGATATCCAAAATATATAAAGAACTCAAGAAATTAGCCATGGATTTTGAACCACTACTATACTATGGCTAGAGCTTTTATTCTATGTAGTTGTTGCACTCCTGCCAAAGAACTAGGGCCATCAATAGTTTAGTCTTCATCACTTGGGAAAATCAAAATTGAAACAAACAAACAAAACAACCCCAAACCCTTGGCTACCATACAGCTTTCCTCTCACGGGACTGAGAACGCCGAAGTTCAATGGACTGTCCAAAGGCCTACTCCTTTCTACTGGGTGTTTAATTTTGAACAGAAATAGCACTCAGACAGGTTTTCCAGGTTACAGATCTCAGTGTTCTACTTGATTCCTCCTTTCCCAACACACTCAGGAGATACATTAGCCATCCCAAAATATACAAACTGAAGAGGGTCTGGAGCAAGAATCTGGCAAACGGACTACAAAGTTAATAATGGTGAGAAGTGACTGTTGGAACTTAAGAGAAAGTCTTAGGCACAATGTTGTGTACTGTGTAAATATTATCCTTATTTATTTATTTATTTATTTATTTTAATTTTTATTTTTCGAGACTGGGTTTCTCTGTGTGCCCTGACTGTCCTGGAACTCACTTTGTAGACCAGGCTGGCTTCAAACTCAGAAATCCGCCTGCCTCTGCCTCCTGAGTGCTGGGGTTAAAGGTGTGCGCCACCATGCCCAGCTGTATTATTCAAATGCTGATTTCTGTGCCCCCATATCTGGTTGCAATCCTTATTCTGAGAATTTCCTGTCTGGATGTGGGTAAACAGTGCTCCTCAATTATTCCCTGATTGGTTAATAAAGCTAGCTGATCAGCCAATGACTGAGAAGGGGACTAAATAGTGTTGGGCTTCCTTCCAGCCAGGGAAGGAACAGAAGAAAGAGGAAAGTGGGGATTTGCCATGGGGAGAGAATCCAGGCGATAACATGAGAAAACACCTGGATACCAGAGAGATAGATCAATACTAAAATGCAAATATCACTAGGATTTTGACTTAGAGGTAGTCAGATTATTTTAGAAGATTAAGATTAATACTGCTCAGTTGTTATGCCCTTAGAGCTTGTTAAATAAGTATAATACTCCAGTAATAGGGAAACAGCAAAAGACACTTATTAAAAAGCCATTAACAGAGGTAAGCTCATAAAATAATTGTATCACTGCTGACACAGTAACTTTTAAAAAATTCTTTGAGAATTTAAATGTATTTTGGTCATATTTTCCAACTCACTCCAGATCCACCCCAACTTCTATTCCAATCAAACTTCAAATTGTCTCTCTTTTTAAAACCCATTGAGTCTAGATTTTTGTTGCCCTCCACAGATTGTGGTTGACCTACCAGGGTTCACACCCTCAAAAAAACAAACAACAACAAAATAAAAAAACCAAACGAATTCTCCCAGTCGCTATCAATTTTCAATGGTTCCTTTATCTAGTTACAGGACTTCCCTGTTTCATGCTTGGATTTTTGTGTAGCTTGATCATTCATACATCTTCTGCATGCTGTGACAATTGCTGTGAGTGTATGTGTGCAATTGCCTTGTTGTATTCAGAACATACTGTTTTCTTATAGTTATCTATCACTACTGGCTCTTACAATATTTCCCCCTTCTCTTCCATACAGATCCCTAAGATTTGGGGAGGAGTGTTATATAGATGTCTCATTTAGGGCTGAACATCCTATAGCCATTATTTTTTTTTGTACTTTAACCAGTTGTGTCTCTATGCTAATTGATGTGATGGTTTGAATGAGAATGACCCCCATAGGCTCATATATTTGAATATGTGGTCCTCAATTGGTACAACTCTTTGGGAAAGATTAGGAGATGTAGCCTTGCTGGAGGAACTGTCACTGGGCATGGACTTTGAGGCTTCAAAGACTAACATTACCAGAGTGCTCTCTGCTATCTCCTTGGAGATCAAGACATGAGCTCTTAGGCTATTCCTGATACCTTGCTTTTGGTCTACCATCATAGACTGTAACCCTCTGAAACCACAAGCCCAATTTAACATTCTCTTTTATCCATTGCTTTGGTCATGATATTTTTATCAGAGCAATAGTACTGCCAACTGTTACAAGAAGAAGTGTTGAAAGGTGTACTAATCTATGGATATAATGGTAAGTCATTGAAAATTGGCTTAATACTATTCCTATTTGGAAGAAAAATAGTAGTAGTAGACTCTCCATTAGGGTCTATGACCTATCTGGCCACAGATGCTGAGCCTTGATAATGATGTCAGATGTAGGCTCCATTTCATGAAACAGACCTTAAATCTAATCAGAAAGTGGTTACTTCAGTAAAATTCAAGTAACTATTGCGCCAATGAGCATATCTCACTAGGGCAGTCATTATTGTAGCTGTCAAGACTCACAACTGTTTACAGTAAGATTGTTATTATGTTTCTCTGCCTGTAGCATGAAATATCACTTTCTAGCACATGAAAGCTAGCCAGTAGAGATGAATCACTGAAGTGATTATAAGCTTCATTTATTGAAGATTTGTGTGTGTGTGTGTGTGTGTGTGTGTGTGTGTGTATGTGTGTGTGTGTGTGTGTGTGTGTGTGTGTGTGTTTCAGCAAAAAGATCTAACCATTAAATTCTGGAGGACAATTAAGAATATTAGCAATGTAGCCAGGTGTGTTGGCGCACGCCTTTAATCCCAGCACTCAGGAGGCAGAGGCAGGTGGATTTCTGAGCCTGGTCTACAAAGTGAGTTCCAGAACAGCCAGGGCTATACAGAGAAACCCTGTCTCGAAAAAACAAACAAACAAACAAACAAACAAAAAACAAAACAAAACAAAACAAAAGAATATTAGCAATAATTTGTAGTATTTGGAAGTCTGTGGGACTCCACTATATAATAAATGTAACCCATTCCAGGCACTTGGCGCTCTCTCTCTCTCTCTCTCTCTCTCTCTCTCTCTCTCTCTCTCTCTCTCTCTCTCCCTCCCTCCCTCCCTCCCTCCCTTTCTTGCTCTCTTTCTCTCTGTCTTATATGCTTCGGCAGTAGTAGGTTCTGTATGGCTTTTTTCAAATGGCCTTTAGTGTTAGTTATCTTTTCCAATACTCTGTTCTCTACCTTACCCTACTATTTTAACACTGCTTAGTCCTTCTTGTTCCATTATCCCCTTTCCCCTCTGGACCATCTCCCCTCTTTGAAAGATTTACCCTCCATCTCCTTACTAGTTTCATAACCTTTACAAGTATTCCAAATGAAATACACATACCTAAATGTGCAAAGCTACCATACACTTATGAGAGAAATAATGTGATATTTGTCTTTCTTTGTCTGGATTATCACACTCAGGATGATTATTTCTAGGTCCATTTTGTTTTTACTTTCACATTTCATAATTTAAGTTTCTTAACAGATGAATAATATTCCATTGTGTAAATATACCATATACTCATTATCCATTCAGCATCTGACATCTGTTTTGTTTCCATATGATGGCTATTGTGACTAGGTTATCAATGAGCATGGATGAGAAGTTATCTCTGTAGTATATCCTTTGGCTATACAGCTAAGGGTGGTGTATCTAGATCATATGGTAAATCCATTTTTAGTTTTTGGGGAACCTCCAGTCTGATTTCCATAGTGGCTCCATTAGTTTATATAGACATCAGCAGGGAATAAGTATTCCCATTTCTCCATATCCATACAAAGGCAGTAACTCTTCTTCTCCCTCAGCTCAGTGCCAGTTTTATACAAGATGATGTAGTAATCTCCAACTGCAGCTAACTAGTGATCCCATGAATCTGTTAGCCTCCAATATTAGAAAACTACAAAAGAAGTTGCTTTGATGAATCATTTTTAATTTTTGTTCTCTTGTCTTGGGTTTTCCTTTATTCTCATTTGCCATGCTTTTGCTATTATTTGTTTTTCAAAGCACCTTATAGGGCTTTTTTGAGGTGATAGGTGTTGAACTCAGGTTTATGTGCTTGCTAGGCAGCACTACACTGTGCTAACTCCCTAACTCCCATTTTTATTTCTTTTTTTCCCATTTTATTTAAAAAAATTTTTATTATATATTTTCTTCATTTACATTTCAAATGCTATCCCAAAAGTCCCCTATAGCCTCCCCCTGCCCTGCTTCCCCTACCCACTCACTCCCACTTCTTGGCCCTGGCATTTCCCTGTACTGGGGCATATAAAGTTTGCTAGACCAAGGAGCCTCTCTTCCCAATGATGGCCGACTAAGCCATCTTCTACTACATATGTAGCTAGAGACATGAGCTCTGGGAGTACTGATTAATTCATATTGTGGTTCCACCTATAGGGTTGCTGACCCCTTCGGCTCTTGGGTACTTTCTCTAGCTCCTCCACTGGGGGTCCTGTGTTCCATCCTATAGATGACTGTGAGCATCCACTTCTGTATTTGCCAGGCACTGACAAAGCCTCACAGGAGACAGCTATATCAGGGTCCTTTCAGCAAAATCATGCTGGCGTATGCAATAGTGTCTTGCTTTGGTGGCTGATTATGGATGGACCCCCTGATGGGGCAGTCTCTGGATGGTCCATCCTTTTGTCTTAGCTTCAAACTTTGTCTCTGCAACTCTTTCCATGGGTATTCTATTCCCTATCCTAGGGAGAAATGAAGTACCCACACGTTGGTCTTCCTTCTTGATTTTCTTGTGTTTTAGAAGTTGTATCTTGGGTATTCTAGGTTTCTGGGCTAATATCCACTTATCAGTGAGTGCATATCAAGTGACTTCTTTTGAGATTGGGTTACCTCACTCAGGATGATATCCTCCAGATACATCTCTTTCTTTAGGTATGAGAAGTTTTCTTCTATAATTTTGTTGAAGATATTTCCTGTCCCTTTTAGTTGGAAATCTTCATTATCCTATTATCAATATGTTTGGTCTTCTCACTGTGTCCTGGATTTTCTGGATGTTTTGAGTTAGGATCTTTTTGCATTTTGCATTTACTTTGATTGTTGTGTCCATGTTCCCTATGGAATCTTCTGCACCTGAGATTCTTTTTTTTTTCCAACTTTTATTAGATATTTTCTTCATTTACATTTCAAGTGTTATCCAGAAAGTTCCCTATACCCTCCCCCCTCCCGGCCCTGCTCCCCTACCCACCCGCTCCCACTTCTTGGCCCTGGCGTTCCCTGTATTGGGGCATATAAAGTCTGCATGACCAAGGGGCCTCTCTTCCCAATGATGGCCAACTAGGCCATCCTCTTCTATATATGCAGCTAGAGACATGAGCTCAGGGGGTGCTAGTTAGTTCATGGTTATTCTTCCACCTATAGGGTTGAAGACCCCTTCAGCTCCTTGGGTACTTTCTCTAGCTCCTTCATTGGGAACCCTGTGTTCCATTGCTGATGCTCACATCTATGGTTCCTGATTTATTTCCTAGGGTTTCTATTTCCAAAGTTGTCTCCCTTTGTGTTTTCTTCATTGTTTCTACTTCCATTTTTAGATCTTAGGTGGTTTTGTTCAATTCCATTGCCTGTTTGGTTGTGTTTTCCTGTAATTCTTTAAGGGGTTTTTATGTTTCTTCTACCTGTTTAGCAGTGTTTGCCTGTAGTTCTTTAAGGGCTTCTCCTTGTTTAGCAGTATTCTCCTGTAATTCCTTGAGGAATTTTTGTACTACCTCTTTAAGGGCTTCTACCTGTTTAGCAGTGTTCTGTATTTCTTTAAGTGAGTTATTAATGCCCTTCTTCAAATCTTCTACCACAATTATGAGATATTATTTTAAATCCACTTCTTGCTTTTTGGGTTTGTTGGGGTATTCAGGACTCATTGTGGTGGGCGTACTGGGTTCTGATGATGCCCAGTGTTCTTGGTTTCTGTTAGTAAGATTCTTACGTTTGCTTTTTACCATCTGGAAATCTCTGATGTTAATGTTCAAGCTGTCTCTCATTGGAGCTTGAGCCTCCTGTGATTCTGTTAGCCTCTGTCAGCACTCCTGGGAGTCCAACTCTCACCAGAGTTCCAGTGATCAGAGCACTCTCTGCAGGCAAGTTCTTCTCTTGCAGGGCAGGTGTCCAGCAGTCTGGAGCTCTGATCCACCTCCTGAGTTCTGGGGTCAGAATCCTCCCTGTAGGCCGACTCTTCTCTGGCAAATAATGTTCCCAGGGGTCTGGGTCTCAGCGCTGCCTCCTGGCTGAGGAGGAAGGCCGAATGCGACCCTGACCAGAATCTCTGTTGCTTCTATCGCCCACGTGCTCTCAGGTGATCAGGAGATCCTAGGTGTGCTAGGTGTCCTGCAGCAAGGAGAGTCCTCTGGTGTCCTAGAAGCCCTTGGCCAGGTTCATGCAGAAGATGGCAGGGCTGGCCTTGACCAGAATGGATCCCAGCCACTGGTTGCGCGGAGTTCCTTTGTCCCTGTTCTTGCTGGCACAAGACCCTCTGTGATTCTTGAAGCTGATTTTGCGTTCCACTTACCCGTGATCCTGAGGTGATCCCGAGGTCCTGCAGAGTGGAGAGAACTCTGGAGCCCTTAGCAGCCTCTGCTGGTCTCGGAAGGAAATATTTATATACTTTTACTTGTATATTTTGATATGCATTTCATATATTATAATTTTACTTATATATTTTTTCAGTTATTTACTCTTGCTTTCCCCCTCCATTTTCTTTATGCTTGTATTTTTTCTTTAGATTTTAAAAATCTATTTAATCTTGACTCTTCTTTATTCTTTTCCCTTTTCCACACCCTTCAATTATTTTATTTAATTATTATTTTTGGGTTTATCCCAAGTAATTTTAATTTCAGAGCTCACTCTACATTATTTTCTCTGTGAGTCATATAATACTTGACTTTAATCAATTTAAAGCACATTCTTCTATCTAGTTTGTTTTGGTGTCACAGATGCTATAGAAATTCATTTTCTCCTGTACTGAGATTGCATCTTCCGGTGAAGGCCTAAAACTACAACACATGTAAATAACAATGGGAGAGCTAGGTGTTATATCAGGTGCACAACCCGCAATATTGAACATATAACATGATAAACCAAGGAGCATTACTCCTCCAAAAGACAGTGATTCTTCAACTACCAGAAATACCAAAACAGATAAAATGCTGGACAAAAATTCAAATATTTATTTGTAAAAAGAATCTATGATTTCAAAGAAGTTATAAGCATGAAGATAAATGAAATCGGCAAGTGAATTCAGAAACTTTATTAGTAACTGATCAGTATGGGTGAGAAATAGAGATGTTAAAAATGCAAAAAAAAACCCACAAGAAATTAATATCAATGAACTAAACTAAGCAGCAGAGAAAATATCAGGGGTCGAAGAATGAGTAGAGGAAATGTAACATTGAGGTGTCCTAGTGGCACACACCTTTAATCCCAGCACTTGGGAGGCAGAGGCAGGCGGATTTCTGAGTTTGAGGCCAGCCTGGTCTACAGAGTGATTTCCAGGACAGCCAGGGCTATACAGAGAAACCCTGTCTAAAAAACAAACCTTAGGAATGATCAAGAGATCAAACCTAAAAATCCATCAGTCAGGAGAAGGAACTAAAGGCACAGAAAATCTATCCAATAAAGAATATGAAATTTAGGAAAACTAAGTGGATATCCAACCCACAAGAGACATCTGAAACCACAAGCAAACATTACCAGAAACCTCTCTATAACATAGTATAGTCAAGGGAACCAAACTGCAAAACAACAAAAACAATGCTAAAAGTTGCAGTACAAAAATATCTTAACTCACTTAAAGAAATAAATGCACCGGAAGAACATCAGACCTCTCAACAGAAACCCTAAGGGGCAGGAAAACAGGAACTGCTAACCAGGGTAGCTGTAACCAGTGGAGTTTTCTTTTTCAGTTGATAGAGAAATAAAGACACTCCAGCACAAGCTTAAGCCAAAGAAAATCATAACCAGCAAGCTAGAATTGCAGGAGATACTTAACGGAATCCTAAACAAGAAAGATCAACAGTTGAGGCCATGAAAGAGCAGAAAAGAATCAATTTTATAAAAGGACTAGATGAAACAAGTAGAATAGGAAAGAATAAATTATGTACAACTTAGCAAACCACGAAGTACTACTGTAAAGAAAGAAAAACACACACACACAAGCAATAGCCCTTAACTAGAAAAAAAGAAGAAAATTACCAAACTGAGCAAACCTTTCTCAATAGTAATTTTAAATATAACTGGACTTAATTCTGCAATTACAAGTTGCAGTCAAGCTGATTGAATTAGAATACAAGGCTGGGTTGTTATCCTCAAGAAATGTGCCTCAGTGGCAAACACACATACAGAACGTTAAGTGGTAGAAATCGACTTGTTAAGAAGATGGAAACTGAGAATAAGTAAGCACGGTTATTTTTATACCAGATGGAGCTAACTTCAAGGCAAATTTAGTCAGGAAAGTTAAAGCTACTACATATAAAATAAAGGGAACAATCCATCAAAAAGAAGCAATTATAAATGCATAAGTGTTGAACTATGGTGCTCCCAGTTTCCTAAGATAAACACTGTGGACATAGAAGTTGAGAGAGACAGACAAATATTTCCCCATACAAAACCAGTCAGTTAGTTATCAATAGATAAGTCATGGGGACTAAAGTTCCACAAAGAAACTCCTAAATTAACCTGTGTCAAAGCGTAAATGAACTTAACAGATTTCTACAGAGAATATCACCCAACAGGTACAGAGTATTTATCGTTCTTTTTCAGTATCCTGTGAAACTTTCCCTAAAATAAATAGTATTTTGTGTCATAAAGGAAGCCTTAAAGACAATGAATTAAAAATAATTCATTTTGGATTACTAGATGATAACACAATAAAATTAAAGTCTAAGAGCAAAAGAAATCATAGAATACATATGAATACTTAGTGGTTAAACAATATATTCTTGAGTCACTGAAGAAATAATGAAAGAAAATTTAAAATTCTGAGAATCAAATGAAAATCAGAGCCTTGGGGGAAACAGTAAAGGCAGCTCCAAAAAGAAATTTTACAATTATGGGTGTTTACATTAAAAAAAAAAAAAACAGAGCAGTCACAGTGTATAATTTAATGACATTCCTCAACTCCTTAGATCAACAACACAAGTAAAACCTAATAGGAGTAGACATAAGAAATTAAAGATCAGGGCAGAAACTAATTAGATGGAGATAGATTTTTTGTATAAAGAATCAATGAAGCAAGGAATTGGTTTGTTTTGTTTTGTAAAAAAGAAAAAAGAAAGAAAGAAAGAAAGAAAGAAAGAAAGAAAGAGAGAGAGAGAGAGAGAGAGAGAGAGAGAGAGAAAGAAAGAAAGAAAGAAAGAAAGAAAGAAAGAAAGAAAGAAAGAAAGAAAAAAGGGCCCAATAAGCCCCTGGCTAAACTAGCTAAAAGAAAATAGACTTAGAGTAAAAATTGGGACATTACCACAGATTGTGAATAGTTTGATAACACATTCTAAAAAACTGGAAAAAATCAAGAAGGTATGGATAAATCTATTTATCCACATGTATGATCTATTGAAATTAAATCAAGAGGATATAATCAACTCAAACAGTTCTATAATAAGCAACAATAGCAAAGCAATCATAAAGATTCCCTAATCAAGAAGATCCCAGGTTTCAACAGAATACTTCTACAGGACCTCTAAAGGAGAGCTAGCGCAATGCCCTTCCATTTATTCCATCCAATAGAAAAGGAAAGAACATGACCAAACTCGTTCTATTAAGCTAGCATTACCCTGATACCAAACCAGATGACTTAGTTAAGATTTCTATTGATATGATTAAAAAAAAAAAACCATGATCAAAAGTAACTTAGAGAGCTGAGGGTTTGCTTGGCTTACCAATTATACTCCATAATTGAGGGATGCCAGGGCAGGAACCCAAGGCAGTAACTCAAGGCCATAACCTGGAGGCAGAGACTGAAGCAGAAGCCAAGGAGGAACTCTGCTTATTAACTTGCTCCTCATGGCTTGCTCAGATTGCTTCCTTATATATCCCAGTACCACGTGCCCAGGAAAAGCATTGGGACTTCCCACATCAATTATTAATCAAGAAAATTGTCTACATACTTGCCTACAAGAATGTGATCAAGACATTGTCAATTGAGCTTCCCTCTTTCAAGATGATCCTAGGTTGTGTCAAGTTGAACAAAACAAAACAACAAAACAATTACCAGTACACCAGATAAGGACCCAACAAAGAAGAAAGCTATAGAACATCAGTTCTCATGCTGTGGGTCATGATCCCTTTGCACATCAAATGGCCCTTTCACAGGGGTCACATATCAGGTATCCTCGATTTCAGATATTTACAGTATGACTCATAACAGTAGCAAAATTATAGTTATGAAGTAGCAACAAAATAAGTTTATAGTTGGGGGTCACCACAACATGAGAGACACGTATTAAAGGGTAGTAGCATTAGGAAGGTTAAACAATGCTGCTATAGAACAATTTTTTGCTAAGCATAGACACAAACTTTCTCAATAAATACTTGTGGACTGAATTCAACAGCACATTCAAAGAATCATTCAGACTGTGGTGAGATGGAATCCCAGTGGTTTATTGCAGCACTATTTCCAAGAGCTAAGTTATGGACAAAACCTAAGAATCCAACAACAGAGCAATGAATAAAGAAAACACGTCATGGGTTTTTTGTTTAAGTGGGAAAGAAAAATGAGGTTATGTCACTTGGAGAAAAATGAATGCAACCAGCGGTAATCAAAGCAAGCAAATTAAGCCAGTCTCAGAAACACAAATGTGTTTTCTCTCAGTTATGATTTTAGATTATTAGTTACATGAATTCATTAGTGCCTGTACAAAATGAAAGTATGAATTAGGCTTTCTAGGGAAACAAAGGGGACATATTGAAGGTGAGTCGGGGAGAAATTGGAGACATGGGCAGAACTATACTCAATATGCAAAATACACCTTTGTAAAAAAATCTTTAAGCAATTTTAAGATAGCAATTTAAAAAAAACAAAGGAAAGAAAGCAAGAAAGAGAAAAGATCACATACCATGGTGCAGAAAGTTTCATTGCAGAGATTCAAGGATGATCCAACATATGCAAATCAATGTAATACAATGCATAACTACGACTAGGGATAGAGATAATCATCTCAAAGGATATAAACCCGACCTTTGGCAAAGCTTAACATCCCTTCATGACAAAAGCTCTGGAGAAACTAGAAATAGAAGAACCCCAAACTGAACATAATATATGTAATCTATATCAAATACATTGCAAATATGCCAAATGGAAGAGGAGACTAAAAGCATTTCCTCTAAAATGAGGAATGAGATAAAGGTACCCACTCTTCACTCTGGTTTAATACAGTTCTTGAAGCATTAGCTAGGGCAATAAATTGTGTGAAGGGATACACACGAACACATGGAGGGAGAGAGGGAGGGAGGAAGGTGGAGAGAGAGAGAGAGACAGAGAGACAGAGACAGAGACTGAGAGACAGAGACAGACAAAGAAACATGCAGATCAGTTCCTGTGGAGCCAGGAAGATGGCATTGGATCCTTTGGAATTGGAGTTTTAGATGGTTGCAAGCACCATGTGAGTACTGAGACCTGAACCCAGGTCCTCTGCAAGAGGAGCCAATACTCTTAACTGTGGATCTATCTCTCCAGCCCATCATATCATTACTTTTATTGTGGAGTAGTACTCTGTGGTGTGTGTATCACCATTTGTTTAACGATTATACCACTGAAATACAAATGAGTTGTTCCCTTGTTTGTGGGTTTTTATATAATTACAATTTTTCATTTCTCTAGGATAAAGCCCAAGACCACAATTGATGCTCAGTGTAAGTTTACTGTCTTGCTTGCATGCTGTTTCTTCTTCTTTCTTTTTTTCACGTTTGTTGTGAGGGTTTGTTTGCACGGCAACCATACAGTTTCTCCCTTTTGCTTGTGCCTAGCATGGGAAAAACTTCTATTTGCTTTAATGCAGTTTTGCTTAATTCTCCATGATAGCCTTCCTAATTTGACTATAGCCCTCCTGATATTTCCAAGGTCTTATTAGAAACGAGAGCATTATATCCTGTAGCTGGCATGCACACTGTGGGAAAGGGAAAACTCAGCCAAGACTCTGCCTACCCCACTAAACAACCTGGACTCTCATTGCTTTTCAGATGTTTGGGTCAGGATTCATATATGACCCATTTGTACCTTTGAGGAATGTTTCCCCCACTTTAAGTAGAGAAATAAAGAAAATCCGGAGTATGGGGAATGCCAGACATTAGCAGTCCTCCCTATTTTGACTAAAATCTTGCAGTAAAATGTTAATATTTCTCCTCTCAAGGATATTTCTGGACATGGCTCCAAATAATCTGTCCTGTTGACTACTTCCTAAATGGACTGTTTTCAGCAATTGGTAAATTCTAGGGTTTTTGTTGATTTGTTATTTTCTATTAGTGCTGTTTCTGGGGTGGGAACAGAGTTTGATGCCTCTGACTGATGCCTCCAGGGCCTAAAGTTTGCTTACCCAGCTGCCAGCCCTTGAAATTTGACTCTTTTCCTTGTTTGTTTGCTGCCTTTGACACTGTGGCCATCTTTTCCTTAATGATTTGGTGTGTAATGGTTTTGTTAGGCATTTGTCAATTGTATTAGTCAGCTTATCATCACATCCCACCAAATAGCCAAGATAATCGATTTACAAAGCTAAAGGGCTTGTTTGGGCCTCAGTTTTAATTATCACATTCCACAAAATGTTGGTGCTGTTGCTCTAGGGCCTTTTGCCAGGTAGCAAGCACATCAGCGTTGGGAGCATGTGACATCTTAAAACTACTAACCTCATAGCCAAGGAGCAGAAGATAAAGAGAGTCCTGGGCAGTCCTACAATTCCTTTCGAGGGAGGGCAGACTCCCAAGGATTTAAAGATCTCTAGTCATGCCCTCCCTTCCCACTCTGTGTGTGTGTGTGGGGGGGGTTGGAGATAGAAGTCAAAGCTTCATACATGATTAAACAAGTGTTCTTTCTATCACTGACCTATATCTCCAATATCCTTTTTGAAAAAAAATTCTCAACCCTTGATATTTGCTAATACACCCAATATTAATACCCTAGAAACCAATCTGGTATAACACATGGCCTTTGGGAGACATTTACGAACCAAAACATAAAGCTGGCCATGGTGTCAGCCACCTATAACTCTAGAATTTGGGAAACTAAGGCAAGAGGATCATTGAGTTTGAGTTTGAGGTAAGCCTAGGTTATATATCTGTCTCAATATTCCTTTTCAACCCCAAACGATTCAAACTATAGCAGAATTGGTGATCAAGAAATAAGTCAGAGTCTGTGGGTCACAGGGCTGGTGAGATGTATCAGATGTAAAGGCACTTGCATCCAAGCTAGGAAAAAACTGAGTTCCATCCTCAGGATCCACATGGTGGAAGGTAAGGATGGACTCTTACAAGTTGTCTTCTAATTTTCATAAAAGTGCTGAGGAACATGCACATACACACAAATACAATTTTTTTAAATATAAAGAAGAATTTTTTAAAAATATAGTATCAGCTTTACTTTGTAAAGCTTCACCTTACACTTCAGAATTAATTCCTCTTTGGTGCTGAAGGGCTCCAGGCTAGATAGGGCCAGCTCTTTAAGGAATATACCAGAGTAGGGGTCATCCCTTCCCCAGTACCAGGAAGAAAGGACATAAATTAGAAAGTGCTGGCATGGCTTATTCAGAGAGCCAACCTGGGGCTCCTGGGTGATATGAACCTTGCTTTTTTACTCCTCCTATCCAGTTCTTCTAAAGTCTCTCAATTTGCCTCCAAGTTCTTTTGCACATGTTCTTTTTCTCTGTCTTGCAGTCATCACATTCACATAAAGCCTTACCATCTTTACCCTAGATTTCTATACCATTTAGCCACACAGATCTCTATTCCTGTAGTTTCTTTCCAATGTCAACCCTCCTACTTTACTGTCAATTTCTCTGAAATACTACTTTGACACTTTCGATAAGAACAAGAGACAGAAATTAAATCAAACAGTTTTAAGGACAGGGACTTCAATTCTTGTCCTTGGCCTCAAACCAGAAATTTCCTTGGTTCCCTTGGCTGTTTTGTCCCTGCCAGAGGACAAAATTGCCAAAGGCTTTAGGGACAGTGGTCTTTTACACAGCTGCCTGGAAGCTACTTGTGAGGGTGTGTCTGAAACTTAAGTGCCGACAGCCATACATTTGGTGGTCAGTTTCAGAATTATATCTTTGGATCTTCATACTGAAATGCATTAATTCTGTTATGATCTTAGTAGTGATGCTATTCATCTCCATACCTTGTGTATTCAACTCCTGTCTAAATTATATAGCCTGTTATTTATAGTTGTTCTACGTCCAGATGATTCTATAGCAATCCAATTCAATCTATCTGGGTCCCCTCACTATTCTCCTTATGCCTGGAAGTCAGCAAGAGTGGACCCTAAGCCATTCTATGCCCCAATTTCAGCCCATGTCTCAAAGATATTTTAGGGTCTGTGTTCATGAGAGGGGAATGATAGAGCAGCAAGATAGAGATTAACTAACTCAGAAGCCATCGAAGATAGACCCATCCTCCTCATAATCAACCTTGGATTCCACCTTCCTTGTAACAGCAGAAGGGGAAATATCTTTGTTTTTCCTAAAGATTGAAATCTCTCTCTCTCTCTCTCTCTCTCTCTCTCTCTCTCTCTCTCTCTCTCTCTCTCTCTCTCACACACACACACACACACACACACACACACACACACACACACGAAAAAATGGAGGTACTAGAGCTTTGTTGAGGCCAGCTAAGGAAAAGCTACATGTGAAGTGACATTCATGTTTCCTCCTGAGTCTGAGTTTTAATTTATTTTATTGAAAAGATTAAGAATACACAAAAAGGAACACCTAATTTCTCCATAACATTTGCAAGCCTGGGTCAGTTTCTAAATTAATTTGTTTTTGTAGATGCTTTGCTTTCAAAGATATCTCCTGGTTTCTAGACCCCCCCCAAAAAAATAAAAACCCACCTTAGCATGGTATAAAATAATAAGAGTTTCTAACATTTTTATCCACTTGATTCTAGGAACATTTTAATTGATTTTAGTATGATGAATGGTTTTAACCTCAAAACAAATGTTTCAGGTGGTGGTTGTAATTCTCATTTTACATATGAAGAATTTAAAGAAAAGGAACTCTCAAGTATTTCTAAGACCATACAACAACTATGTAAGAGAAATGGGCTTCAAATCCTGGCAGGATTGTTCCAATTCATGCTGTTAAATCATAGATACTCTCTCCTTACCATGTACCTCTCCTTCCCTCCCTGATCTCTCTCTCTCTCTCTCTCTCTCTCTCTCTCTCTCTCTGTGTGTGTGTGTGTGTGTGTGTGTGTGTGTGTGTGTGTTTTCTTCTGAGACAGGCTGTAGCTCAAGCTAGCCTTGAATGTACTATGTAGGCCAAGCTGGCTTTGTACTTGTGATTCTCCTGACTTAGGCTCCCAAGTGCTAAGACAACAGAAATGCCCCACACTATGCCTAACCTAGCAATCCTTCTGTGGTCAGCATCCATAAACAGCATTCTGTCCAAAGCAAGCTATGTGCTGTCTTCTGAACGTACTTTCACTGCTTTGTCGATTTTCATATGGTCCACTTTCACTATCATCTGCTTGCTACAACTTCATGTAGTTATGTTCTGGTGCTCTAATTTTGTAGTGCATGGTCTTCCACTCAATAGTATACTCAACTCAGCTTTCTCAGTATAGTCAATAAGGCCCAGCAAGATCCACCCTCAAGCATCACATTTTCATGTTTCAGATACAGCCCTTATCAAACAATCATGCAGCTAAATTTTACATAGACATCTTCCTTACTAATCCCCTTTAGGAAAATTATCATATATTTTAAAAGTCTGCTTCATGGATGAGCATATCAGTGCACATTGATAATCCTAGCACTCAAGGAGCTGAGACAAAAGAATCATGAACTTCGAGCTAGCCTGGACTACACAGTGGGATGTACTTGCAAAAAACAAAAAGTAAAAATGTAGACTAGAACTTGTATCTGGCATATAATTACTACTCCAAAAAAACAGTTGTCAAATGACTGAGTCTTAGTTTCTCCGGTACCTAACACAGGGCAGGGACAGTGGGTGCTCAGTGTGTACTACTTAAGTATGGACTTAAAAAGTGCTTAAGCCATGTCCTCACTATTATGTGCTCTTTTTGAGGCAGGTTTGTGGTTTTTTTTTTTTTTTTTTTTTTTTTTTTTTTTTTTTTTTTTTTTTTTTTTTTTTTTTTTTTTTTTTTTTTTTTTTTTTTTTTTTTTTTTTTTTTTTTTTTTTTTTTTTTTTTTGGTCTTTCGAGACAGGGTTTCTTGGTGTAGCCATGGCTGTCTTGGAACTCACTTTTGTAGACCAGGCTGGCCTCGAACTCAGAAATCCGCCTGCCTCTGCCTCCCAAGTGCTGGGATTAAAGGCGTGTGCTACCACGCCCGGCTCTAGGCAGTTCAAGATTGCAACTTCAAGATTTTTTTCAGTGAGAGCTCTCAGTACCCCTGCGCTGGCTCTCAATGTAATGGGCATAGCATGAGCTTGGGTACAATGGTGTTGGGAAAAGGGCCAAGCCAAAATGTATTTGGAGCTTAGGCAAACCATTGGTTACCACCTAACAAGCTCTGGTGTGCAAAGGTCTCTCTCTCTCTCTCTCTCTCTCTCTCTCTCTTTCTCTCTCTCACTAATTCTTCTTAGATCCATGATTCACAAATCTGAGTAGCTGTCAAAATGGATAGTCATTCTCTACTGTGTCTGCATATCTTGGGAGCAGAGGCTCTTAGTGCCATCATTCTGGACTTTTTACTTTCAAGGGTGTATTTGTACAGCAAACAGCCTTGCAAGGAAGATATACTACTCCCTCCAGAATAAAGAGTAGGCTTATTTCTGTCCTATATTGTATAGTTTCTTTTACCTTCTGAGGGTAAAGATCAAGTATGATTACCAGACATTAAAACAAAAAACAAAAAACACAAACAAAACCTACATCTTATGAGAAAAGGTAAGAACAGGTTCTTTTATTTGACTGATTTCTCCAGCTAATATTTCAAGTATTTGAGCACTTATATGTTCTAAGTACTTGCTTTAGATATTGCAAATACAGAGCAATAAATGAGACAAAGTTCCTGCATTCACAAATATTGTAGTATAGTGGCAGCACACACACCAAGTCATAGACAAAACTAGTGGGTATTTCAGATAGTTAAAAAAAAAAGAGCACCACCACAGAGATGCAAATGAGAATGTCATGATCAGCACTGAGGGCCATGTTAGTGACAATAGAAAATGGGCTAGAGTCCTTGATTGGTATGAATTAGGGCCTGCATTCAGTCCCCAGTACTCCTCCTCTCTGAGGAGGTAATGTGTGAGCTGAGACCTGATTAAAAGTTTTGTTGCCCAGGATGGTGAGCGCTTGGGAGGCAGAAGCAGAGGCAGGCAGATCTCTGTGAGTTTGAGGTCAGTCTGGTCTAGAGTGAGTTCCAGACTAGCCAGATAACTTGTCTCGAAACATAACCAAATAAAATAAAAACAAATTTTGTAGCTGCCATGTCTGCAGGCCAGCCACTATCCCATTTACTAGAACAGGCGATCTCTAGCCTTCAAATTGGCAGCCTTATCTAACTCATTCTTCCCAGTGATGCCTGATGTTCTGAATCAACCTCTTCTGCACTGGGAGCACTGTCCAGTGTATTTGAGGTACTCTAATCCGAAGAGCTGGCTTTCATTCATTTGACAGACATTTATGGAATATATCATGTATTTATATTACTTATTTCTCATTATTTTTACCAAATTCCTGACAAGAAGCAAATTAAGGGAGCAAGGGTTAATTTTGGTTTGAGATACATTCCACCACAACAGAGGTGTAACCTTCAGTTGTGGCAGCAGAAATATGAGGCTGCTTGCTCGCTTCTTTCTGGTTTGAACTCGATTCCCACTGTTCCATCTCCAGGGACTAGACCCTACATACTTTTCCTCTGTGGGTTAACAGAGGAACAAGAACATGGCATGTCTCTTCAGGTCTGGACTGCACTGTTCATTCAACCAGATCAAACCTCTTGAATTCAGAAATTTCTACCCATGTTTCTATGATTATGACCATTATGCAAATACTAACTATTCCTGATACCACGATTCCATGTTGACTCTGAAGCTAGTGTAAATAATACTTGAAATATCCTTATCCCCATGAAGCTTGAGACTTGGACTCTTGGCCATGTCCTTTCTTCATTGGGGTTGTACGTTCCTGAAGCTCCCTTCTCCCTATTGCTGCCTGCTGCTCTCCTCTATTCTCTCTGTTTTCAAGGTCACAGCATGCCCATTGCTGTAGGTTTGAAACTGATTCTCAAAGCTGCTTCTGGCTTGCTTGAGCTTTGCCTGGTGATCAAAGCTAAATGTAAACAAAGAAATTGGAGGTAGCAGGGCCTGCATTGGCAACTCCTCGCTGGTGAGGTATTTCTTCCAATAAGGAAGAGGTTGCTCTGGCAACCAGACTTCTCACTTCTAACTTATTCTAATCCCTCTCTTATCAATTTTGTATTACAATTGAATGAGTTTCTTTTATAAGACGAATTTCTCAACCGTTTTTATAACCTGCTTTGTGGTGCCAATTAGCCTTTTCTTAAAGGGAACACTTCTTTATATTTCAGAATACTTTTCGTGCTTGTTAGTTGTAAAAAAGTATGCTGGACCTTGGTAGTTTCTACAAAAATGAAAAATAATTAGGATAGAGGAAGAAGAGCACTGGATTTGGACTCGGAATACCTGGTGTTTTAAAGTAATTTATAGCTGCCTTACAAGAACATATTAAATAGCTAAGGGAACACAAAGAAGTATATCATTTTAAAAAAGCGCTCAGCTATTCTTTTCAAGTACAAGTATTATCTTTCTTTTGTTAAATAATTATTATACATGTATAAACATAGATGCTTTTCTCTGAGAATAGCATCACTTTTTCCTTATGAGTTGTTGAGCATTACCTCTATTGGCACATATCTCTTACATCCTTTTTTATTTTGTTGTTTTGACATAAGATCTCTCTGTGTAGGCCAGGCTGTACTCAAACTCCTGATGCTCTTTCCTTTACCTCCACAGTGCTAGGATTATAATCACGTGCTACCATGTTCAGCTATCACTGTACTATTTTTAGTGACTAGCTAGTATTTCATCATATTGATGTCAAGTTCCTTACTGGTGACAGACATATCAGTAGTGGTTTTAATATAATGAATCTACATGGAATATCATAATACATATATTTTGGTGGAAGTCATAATATTTGTGTTAGACAAATTTCTAGATGTGATATTATTGGACAAGTGTACATATTTAGCAACTTGTGAATATACTGCCAAATTGTTCTTCGCAGCAATTGTACTGATCTTCCATCTCAACAGTAGTGTATTATAGTAAGTACTGCCTATGAAAGTGTAGTTTTAAATCTTATTGCTTTTTGATAAGTGTGACGTTGGACAAATTACTTAACCTTGATAAATTATGGTGGGATAGAGATGATAATATTTTCTTCACAATTATGAACGTTAAATTTGAGTAAGACAGTTTCAAAGATTAAGACAGAGTTACCATATGAACCAATAATTACACTCCTGGGTATAAATTCAAGAGAAACAAAGATATTTGGCAACACAAAAACAATTGCTCATAGACATTTGTAGTAGCTTTATTGATAATGCACTCAAAGTGTGTTCATCAACTGACAAATCAAATAGTAATATATATATATATATATATATATATATATATATATATATATATATANTCTCTCTCTCTCTCTCTCTCTCTCTCTCTCTCTCTCTCTCTCTCTCTCTCTTCCTTCAGAGTCACACACAGTTGCTTAGGACTGAAGAAGGGATTGAAAAATAGGTACTGTGTCTTAAATAGTGTTGGGGTACGCTGCTCGTGGCCTACCTATGAACCGAGTTCCCTGGAAGGTGAACTGGGCCTGGAAGAGACCAGATGGGAGAGAAAAATGGATGCCAAGACAACATCCCTCTGCTCAAGGCATCTCTAATTTTACTTAGAATCTTTCTTGGTTATAAGAGGGTGGGCCCCGCCCCCAGCCAAGTCCATGCAAACGCCTGGAACAGTCTGAAGTCTCCTGCACATTTGTATTGTCCCAAGGCTGTCTCAGCAGGAAGCAGGATATGAACAAAGATTAACAGACAGGTAGCAGGATCCTGGAGAAGCCAGAGGCAATTAGCACAACAAAGGAAGCCAACCTTAGCTGGAGAGCGGTGGCCCACCTCAGTGGTGAACAGGTCTGCTCTCAGCCTGGAGCAGGCTGAGGGAGGGGGCTACACAATAGACAGGGAATTTATTTCTGGGAGTAATAAGAATATTCTAAATTGGATTATGGCAATGGTTACATAACTTAACGTATATGGGTTTTGCAGCCTCTTTTTAGATGATGCAAGGAATTGAACCCAAACCTCAAACACACCAGGCAATTGTAAGTTACAATCCCAGTCCTGATTTGTACACTTTGTGCATGTGCGTGTGTGTGTGTGTGTGTGTGTGTACATTTATGTGAATGTATTTGTATACATACATATTTATTTGTGTGTGAATATATATTTGTGTGTGAAGGTCAGAAATCAATATTAGATATTTTCATCAATTGCTTTCCACCTTAATTTTGGGACAAGGTTTCTTACTGAAGCAAAAGCCCATAGATTCTGTTAGATAAACTGACAAATTCCTGTCTCAGACTCCCTAGCATTGGGATGGATTATAAGGGTGTACCACTGTGTCTGGCTTTTTATGTGGATGTTGGAGATCCAACTCAGTTCAATAGGTGTATGTGGTAAGCATCTTACAGACTAAGCTATCTCTCTATGCCCTAATTTTTAATAGTTTTAATGAGCAACTGTCTAGAGTAAACTTTATACCTCGATACATTCATATAAAATATTAAAATGTAATACTTCTGCTTCCAGCCAAGATCAAATTGCTAATGCCAAATGTATGTTTCTATTTAAAACAACTCCCTCTAAAAATTCAGTGAAGTATTTAAAGTATTGTTTTTAAGATACATCTATCAAGCACCAAAAAAAATAGTGATAATGACTTTTGAGAAATGAGAAGCAAATGAGGTGAATCCCAACACTTGCCTAGTTTACTGTCATCAGAGAGATTTCAGGTCAGAACACACGGAGAAGGAATTGACACAAATACCAGCAAACTCCATAAGGGGAAAAGATGGAGTCCAGGTACACTTGGGGAACTGGAAGTCACAGTCCATAGTCTTGAAGAGGAGACAACTGCATGAAGACTTCCCTGGAGATTTCAGGGACTCCAGCAGTCAGCAAAGCTCTGATTAACACAGAGATGTCAAGAAAAATACTTTAAGGCAGAGAAAAAGCCATTATAGGGAACACAAGAGTCACATGGGGCCAGTAATATTACTTGTTCCCACTAGCCAGAATGGAATAACTCATAATTCACAAAACATTGCTTAGAGTATTCAAGAAGGTCTTTTCTCAGCAATGGGAAATAATTAACTGTAGATTGAATAGTACTCCAGATTCACATAAAAAATATTAAAAGACTTTTAAGGGTCAAAGACTGAAAGAGTAGTACGGAACCAAAGACAAAATAGAGTCCCTTGTGTTGGGCGGGGGGGGGGGGGGGGGGGGGGGGGGGGGGGGGAAGTGAACCTTTAAAATAAAAATACCGATGGCTCTAGGTACTGGCAAGCCTTTCCTGGAACAATCACAGAATAGCCAACGCCCTCTGAATATCTCTGTAGAATGTCTCAATGCCCCAGGAGGTTGCCTAAGGTAGCACATGACTT
>LR749485.1:3219258-3243451 GCA_902729485.2 Mus minutoides | reverse complement strand
CTGATGTTTAAACTAGCCAATCATGTGAAACCGCGCCAATTCCCCAACCCCCCTACCCCATTGTTATAAAAGCTCCTGATTTTCGAGCCACGAGGTCGACCCCCCTGTCCCCTGCGTGGGATACGGGTCGTCCCGGAGCTCCGATTAAAAATCCTCATGCTTTTTGCATCAAGATAGGTCTCGTGATTCGTGGGGTGCATGAACAACCCGTGTTTGAAATAGGGGTATTTCTGGTTGGATCTTACAAGACTTTTATTTTTCTCAAGTAATATAACTGTGTCCCACAGCCAGCTTTAAGGCTTAAAGGAATGCAGAAATATCCAGTACAAAACAAGGTGAAATTCACATTATTTAGCATTGTATCTTAGGTTACTAGGCATGCAAACAAGTAGGAAAACACAACCCATATTTGGGATAATATTCCATCAGTGGAAACCACTCAAGTGAGAAAGGCAAGCAGAGGAGACAGTTCAGTATCTTAGAACCCCCATATCGTTTTGGGTTATGCTCGCCTCACCCTTGTAATGATGAACTTGACAACCTAGCTCCTCTACTTGCATGTACTATATACACTTTTGTCCCTCACTAAACAATGCACCTAGCAATGTCAGGAATGAAAATATATTCGCAATGTATTCAGGTAAGTGGAAAGACCCATTTGGCCTGAGTTAGTTTTAGGTGCATGTAAAATAAGACAAAGTATGGAGAAGTTCCTATTTTTCACAATTAGGCACACATACACATATATTTTTAATCATATATATATTTATGATTAAAATCATATATATTATGGGAAGGGACACACAGCAGAAAAAATGATTGTATCACTTAATCTGTCAATCAAACTGAACTGTGAAAACTATACCCTTATGAGTACTCCTACTTCTCTAAAACCCCATAAAAGAAAGCCCAGTACAACAATCCCTGCTTTTGAGTACACTTGTGTGGCACTCTGTCAGTCTTGACAGCCTATCTCCCTACTACCTGTATTTCCCTGCAAATAAAGTTATCTTTGCTTTTGTCATGAGCCCCTATTTTCATTATTTTAGGTAAGAGGCCAAGAACCTAGAAACATCTGGCCCAGCTTTCAGCCACTGATAACATCATAACTGACACAGATGCTTAATTAGCAAAGGCTGCATGAAAGAGTTTGTTAGAAAATTTTGTTACATGTGTTCAGAGAATGAACTGGAAACATAAAAGATACCGAAAAGACCCTAATTGAACCTCTGGAGATGAAAACTATAAGGTATAAGATGAAAAATACACTGAATGGGATTAATATCAAAGGAGACATTACAGAAAAAAAGTATAAGTATGAAGGCAGAACTGTCTACAGTGAAACACATGCAGAAAAAAAATATTTAAAAAAATAGAAAGAGCATCAGAGAAGGTGGGACAATTTCAAGCAACTCAATACATATGCAACTGGAGTTTCTGAAAGAGATGAGGAGCAAACAAGTATTTAGGGAAATAATTGCTAAAAACTTTAAAATTAGTTAAAAGTACCAACCTACAGATTCAAAAAGCTCAAAGAACCTCATGAAATATAAAACCAAGCTAAATCATAACATAATCACATTGCTTGGAATCATTGATAAAGAGAAAATACTTGAAATAGCTCGAGGGGAAAAATAAACACATAAGTGCCGAGGAGATCATGAACGGCAGCAAGAGGGACAAAGGCACAATACATTCAAAGGAACAAAGAGCGAGCGAGCGAGTTCTTGCTGTAATGATGTAAGACAGGGGACAGTTGAACAGTGCCTTTTCAAAGACTAAAAGAGAACAAGAGCTGTCAGAGTAGAGATCTTTGTCCAATGGATAGGTCTTTCACAAACGAAGATGAAATGATGGGGTTTTAGACACATAAAAGCCAAGAACATTCATCACCAGCAGGCCTGCATTAGAAGATGTGTTATAATGAAGCTCTTCAGAAACAGGAAAATGATCCCAAGTGAAAAGATGGAATGAAACAGATGGAATGTGTCTGGTGGAAAGGATGAGTGTAAGCACAACTATGTAAGGGCATTTTCTTATTATCTAATTCTATTTTAACTGATAATTGAAGAGCACTAAACAAAAATAATCACGATTTATCATAAGGTTTATAGCGTAATTAAAGGTGAAGTAGATGGCAATAGCACATAGGTCAAAGCTCTATCAGACAGATTAGCATGGTGGCACACACCTTGAATCCCAGCACTTGGGAAGCAGAGGCAGGTGGATTTCTGAGTTCGAGGCCAGCCTGTTCTACAGAGTGAGTGAGTTCCAGGACAGCCAGGGCTACACAGAGAAACCCTGTCCCATTAAGTTTCCATTTAGTGTGTGTAAGGCCCTGGGTTCCATCCCTGCTACCACAAAAACAAAAACAGTTTTAAAGTTCCAATGACAGAACAAGGCACTCCAACAAATACACTACCAAAAGGGGTGGACTGGGATCTTCCTGCCCTAGTTAGGGGCTGAAGACATGGTTCCATAGGTAAAGCTGCTCTTCTAGAGGATCCTTGTTCAACTGCCAGCACTCACATGGCAGCTCACAAGCCTCAGAAATTCCATTTTCAAGGGGAATCTGATGTCTTGGTATACAGACACACAAGTATTCAAAATACACACACACACACACACACACACACACACACACACACATATATATATATATATATAAGTTATCAAAAAAGTTAGGAAAATAGGATAATAAAAACTGGACTGGGGTGTAGCTCATATAGAGTATGCTTGCCTAGCATGGATGAAACTCCGAATTCAATCCCTAGTACCCACATAAAATTGAGTGTGGTGGTGGATGACTGTAATCCTAGTACTCAAAAGGTAAAGAAAGACAGGAAAATCTGGAATTCATTTTTACCTTCAAAGGGAGTTGGAGGCTAACCTGGGCGTATATAAAACCTGTGTGTGTGTGTGTGTGTGTGTGTGTGTGTGTGTGTGTGTGTGTGTGTGTGTGTAAGGCAGAGAGATGACTAGACTAGATTTAAACTCATCAGAAATCCTATTATATGTAAATATCTCTCCCTCCAATTACAAAGCAAAAATAACAGATTAGATACAAATAACAAGTCTCAACTGTGAAAATAACAGATTAGATACAAATAACAAGTCTCAACTGTGATGATTTTTTTTTTAATGTGCTGATTTGGCTAGGCTGTAAGTTCATAATTATTTAGTCAAACAGAAATGTAGGTGTTGCAATGGAGCTACTTACTTTGCAGATGTAACTAAAGTACCTAATTAGAGGACTTGAAGTAAGGAATTAAAAGTGTGTGTGTGTGTGTGTGTGTGTGTGTGTGTGTGTGTTTGCTCACGTGCTCGTGTGTTTAGTATGTGTGTTTCTGTGTGTGTTTGTGTGTGTGTGTGATTCATAAATGGTTATTGGAGGAGTGCCTTTACCCAGCAAACCACCACATCAGCCCTTGATTTAAAGAATTTTATCCTTAATAGACTTAAATGAGTCCATTGAAAAGCTGTAAAGCAGAGCTAAAATTTCCTAGGAAGACAAAAGTTTCAACTATGGACGACCACTGGAGTCTCTGCCCACACAGGCCCATTCTAGTGTTTCCTTTTTGACTGCCTGAAGTAAAGACAGACATTTCTGCCTGTGCCCATAGGTTTAAAAATATTTGTGAAGCTCTGTTCAAACTCTCTTCCCTAAGAATTTGGATTTGTCTATTATAATAGCTTAGGTTAGCCTCATACTTATGAAAATCCCCCCAAAACCATCTGGTTTACAAGATAATTCTTCATAAAATAATCTCTCTCTCTCTCTCTCTCTCTCTCTCTCTCTCTCTCTCTCTCTCACGCACACACACACACACACACACACACACACACACACACATCTAACCTCATCATGGATTTTAATTGTTTATACCAGTCACCCTAAAGAAGCTCCTCATCTCGGAGTACACTTGGACAGCTTTATTTAGCTTTCTCATGACTTCATATCTGTCTTCTCTTCAACTGTTGAACTTTTCTCACTCAATCTCCAGAATTCATAACCAGTCATAACTAACAGTCTGTTTTCACCAGTCCTTCTCTGTACATTGCCTTCATGCTTACTTAGCTGAGATCACACATCAGTGAACAGTCACTCTCCCCTTAAAATGGGGCTGACCAACTCAGCTACCCCTAAGGTCCAGAGCCAGGGCCTTGACTTGGCTCATCCCAACACATACCCCATCTGAGAACTGCTGGAGCATGTGAAATGCCTGGCCCTGCACATCCAAAGCGGCAGGATCTCCATGACACAGGGCAACAACAGGATATCTGAGAGGAGTCCTGGTGAGGATCCAGTGTTGATAGTGTAGCAGAAGCCAGAGGCCTCCAACAATTCATACATGTTCAAGGCAATGAACATTTTGCAAATAAAGATGCATGGACAAAAGGGTAGACTATGTGACACACTGGGACACACTACAGCTTCCATGGCAAGATGCTTCTTGTTGTTGTTTTGTTCTTTTATTATTGTTTGTTTGTGGGGAGAATTGCAAGGGCAGAGGTCTGATTCAAAGGGACAGGGAGATGAGTGGATTGGGGAACATGTTGTGATATTCACAAAGAATCAAGAATCAGTTTTTTAAAAATCCTGTCTTACTTGGGGTTTTATTGCTGTGAAGAGACATCATGACCATGGCATCGCTTACCAACAAACAAAACAAACAAAAAACAAAACCATTTCATTAGGGCTGGCTCATAATCTCAGAGGGTTAATTCACTGTCATCACAGCATGAAGCATGGTGGCTGGTGGCACGCAGGCAGACATGGTGCTGGAGCTGAGAGTTCTACATCTGGATCCTCAGGCAGCAGGAGACTGTGTGCCACACTGGGTGTAGCTTGAGCATAGAAGACCTCAAAACCCACCTTCACAGTGACACATGTCCTCCACCCAAAGCCACACTTACTCAAACAAAGCCACATCTCCTAATAGTGTCCCTCCCTATAGGCCAAGTATTCAAATACATGAGTCTATGAGAGCCAAACCTGTTCAAACCACTAAAACCTCTAAGGGATGCTGACTTCTCTCATGTGCCTTTTAGTATCATGAGTTGGAGAGAAAGAGTTATCTTACTTTTATGGCTTCCTACTATATTCCACTCCTCAACCGCCCTAATCTTGCATACCATGTTATCATCCATCATCTATCTTCAAGGCAGTCAACTACTCATCCCCGGTCATTCACACTTATGCCTTGATGTTTGTGGCACTCTCACCCTGGGTACTAGCACACCTGTCTGAATTCTTGGTGATATATTTAATAGTAAAATATAGTACTAAATATATTTACTTCATATTATTATATTACATTACATTATATTAACTATATACTATCAATATTCTAATTTCTAATTCTCCCTTTTCCAGGCACCCCATTTCTATTTTCCCCTGCACTCTAAGTCATTCATTTGTTGCTCTACCTCCAATGATACTTTTTCTTTATTCATTAAATCTATTACTCTCACTCTCCCTCAAAATTGAATTTGACTGAAGTATACAACCTTGCTGTTTTGTCACATTTTATGTTCATGACAGAGATCAGTCTGTAGCATTCTGTCCATGTAGTCCATGTAGTATCTTTTAATAGATCTAGATTTAGATTTAGGGTAACACTGGCCTCATTTATATTGAGAAGTGTCTTCTCTCTCTCTCTCTCACACACACACACACAAACACACACATGTACATCCATATATATATATATATATATATATATATATATATATATATATATATACACACACATATATATATACACACTCATATATATGAGAAGTACAGTATAAGTACCTTCTCTCATATATATATATATATATATATATATATATATATATATATATATATATATATATATATATATATATATATATATATATATATATACACACACATATATATATACACACACATATATATAAGATAAATAATATATATATTTTTTCTTATATATATATATATATATATATATATATATATATATATATATATATATATGTGTGTGTGTGTGTGTGTATGTATATGTACATATGTGTATATAGGTACATATATGTGCATATAGGTACATATATGTGTATATATGTACATATGTGTATATATGTATCTATATACATATGTATATGTGTACGTGAATATATGTATATATGCATATATTTGAAAATGTGTATGTGTATATGTTTATATATACATGCATATACATGTACATATATGTGTTTATATATATATATATATATATATATATATATATATATATATATATATATATATATATATATATATATATATATATATATATATATAGAGAGAGAGAGAGAGAGAGAGAGAGAGAGAGAGAGAGAGAGAGTATGGTGCTGGATACGCTGGTATTTTTTTTTTCAAAAATAATTTTTTTATTAGACATTTTCTTCATTTACATTTCAAATGCTATCTCAAAAGTCCTCTATACCCTCCCCTCACCCTGCTCCCGAACCCACGCACTCCTACCTCCTAGCCCTGGCATTCCCCTGTACTGGGGCATATAATCTTTGCAAGGCCAAGGGGCCTCACCTCCCAATGATGGCCAATTAGGCCATCTTCTGCTACATATGCAGCTAAAGACAGGAGCTCTGGGGGTATAGTCTTTTAATTACACCACTAAGACAGAAGCACATGGATCTCTGTGAACTGGAGGCCAGTGTGATCTATATAGTGATTTCTAGAACAGCCATGGCTATATAGGAAGGCCTTGTCTCAAAAAAATGTGTGATCAGAATATAGTGTATGAATTTCTTTTTTAATAAAAGTATATTGTGTTAAATTGACTTTAATTATTTTATTTTAATTTTTTTGGTTTTTTGAGACAGAGTTTCTCTGTGTACCCCTGGCTGTCCTGGAACTTACTCTGTAGACCAGGCTGGCCTCAAACTCAGAAATCTGCTTGTCTCTGCCTCCCAAGTACTGGGATTAAAGGCGTATTAAAGGCGTGCACCACCATGCCCATTTGACTTTGATTATTTCTTAAACATTTAGTGGAATTTCTCGGTGTAACCACCCAAGTCTGCAAGGTTTTAATTGAAGTATACACCTTATTTATTGTAGGGAGTATTGATGGTTTATTTTTGCAAACGAATTAGCTTGTTGCACCTAACATGTCAAATTTAAAGAAACAATGTTAGTCTTTAGCACTTATTTATTGTACTTTGCTGTTTGAGGGACCACAACAATTACCATATCAAAAGATGGTTGGTTACAACAGATAATGCAAAAGAGAACACAAAATGTGCTAAGAGATACTCAGAGCATCCCAACAAAGAAAAAGAGGAACAAGAGAACAAAACTCAGAATTAACAAATATAAAACACAGTAATATAATAGGTTTAAATCCAAGCATATCTAAACTTTTATTAAATGAACATAACCTCAACAGTCTAATGAAAAGACCGACTTGTCAAGCAGCACAAAAGGAAGATCCAACTATATTTGCTACCTAAAAGAAATATGCTTGAAATATAAAAATGGAACTGGGTTAAAAGCACAAAAAAGGGGGGGGGGATGTGCCAGGTAATTTGTCAAAAGCAATCTAGAGTTACTATTAATATCAAACAAAGTAGATTTCATAATAAAGGTCATTATTAGGAATAAAAAGGTCATATTAGGAATAAACGTTTCAATTTATTTGGAATAAATATCATTTCTAAATATTATACATCTAATAAAAGAGTCAAAGTATATGAAACAAAAAATGGTAAGACTGCAAAGGAAAATATATACACTGAGAAGGTGGCTTATATCTGTAATCACAGCATTTGATGGAGGCAGGAGAATCCAAGTTCAAGGCCAGACTGGGCTATGAGACTATTTTAAAAACAGAACAAATCACTAAAGAATGAGATGGACTATCATATCATCTGCAAATAGTGATACCTTTACATCTTCTTTGCCAATTTGTGTCTCTTTGATCTCTTTTTGTTGTCTTATTGTTCTAGCTAGAACTTCGAGAACTATATTGAATAGATATGGGGAGAGTGGGCATCTTTATCTTGTCCCTGATTTTAGTGGGATTGCTTCAAGTATCTCTCCATTTAATTTGATATTGGCCTTTGGTTTTCAGTAAATTGCTTTTATTATGTTTAGGTATGGGCCTTGAATTCCTGATCTTTCCAATACTTTAAACATGAAAGAGTGTTGTATTTTCTCAAATACTTTTTTAGAATCTAAGGAGATGATCATGTGGGTTTTTTTTTATTTTATTTATATAGTGGATTACATTAATGGATTTTTGTAAATTGAACCAGCCTTGCATCCCTAGACTGAAGTCCTGAGCACCAGCAGAAAGAATGGAAACAGGCAATCTCAGGAGGTAGGAGATGTGTGTGTGGGACCCTTCAGAATGTACCAGAGACCTGGGAGGTGAGAGACTCTCAGGACTCAAAGGACTTAGATAAAATGCCTACAGTGGGGAGAGGGAACTTGTAGAGTCCACCTCCAGTAGAAAGACAGGGCATCAAGTGAGGAATGGGGTTGGCATCCCACAGTCAAAAACTCTGACCCAGAATTGTTCCTGCCTGAAAGAACTGCAGGGACAAAAATGGAGAAGAGCCTGAGGAAAAGAATGTCGGGGCGGCAGGCCCAAAGTGGGATCCAGCTCAAGGGGAGGGCCCAAGGCCTGACACTTACTGAGGCTATAGAGTGCTCAAAAGAAGGGCACCTATCATGATTGCTCTCAGAAAAACCCAACAAGCAGCTGAAAGAGTCAGATGCAGATATTTGCACCCAACAAATGGACAGAATCAGCTGACCCCTGTGGTTGAATTAGGGAAAGGCAGAAAGAAGCTGAGAAGGGCGATCCTGTAGGAGCACCAGCAGTCTCAATTAATCTGGACCCATGAGCTCTCTCAAACACTGGACTACTAAACAGCATATACCAGCTGATATGAGGCCCCCAACACATATATAGCAGAGGACTTCTGGGTCTAATCTCAGTGAAAGAAGATGTAGCTAACCCTCAAGAAACTGGAGGTCCCAGGGAGTGGGGAGGTCTGGCAGGTGGAGAATGGGTGTAGAGGGGTGGGAACACCCCTGTGGAGATGGCAGGATCGGGGAGGAGGTATGGGATGTGGAACAGTCAGAGGGTTGACCAGGTGAGGGATGAAATCTGGTGTGTAAAAAAAAAGATTAAATAAAATTTAAAAAAAGAATGAGGTAGAATAAAGTAGGAAAATGGAGATGGAAAGAGAGGAAATAGATTTATGATTCTGATTAAAATTTAATTTTTGTTTTGTTTTTGATAGAATCTCTCTATATAGCCAAGGATCGGCTGAAATTGACTGTGTAGCCTCCTTTGTTCTCAGGATCCTATTGCCTCAGTTTATTAAAGGCTGGGATTTTAAGTGGGGACTACTGTGTATGGGTTCTAACTGGAGATATAAGTATTGCTTTCTTTAACATCTAACAGAGAAACTTAAACAACCAAAGAGTCTGGATTTAAACACTAGTGTTGCTATGGTCTGATTTACGTTCTTCCCATACTTAGTATGTTGAGACTTAATCCATAATGTGAGAGTATTAAAAAGGGACATTTGGAATATGCTTATAAGGGATCCAACCACATGCATGATATTAGTTCCCAAAAGAGACTCCACAGAACCTTTGTCTTTCCACCATGTGATATCATATAGATGATATTAATATCTTAAGAACAAACAGCAATTTACCTAGACTTCCCAAATTCCAAAAGTATGAGAAAATAATCTGTTTATGAATTACTTAATTTAAGGTCTTTTTCTATAGTGACCCAGGACTTTTTTGGAATGTTTTGTTCAATGGAAGAAGAGTCATTCTTTTCAAGTATACATACAACATTTGCAATAGCAAACTTTATTTAAAACAAATAAGAAATGGAAAGAAAATAAAAAAAACTCCCAAATTGTACAAAACATATTAATATATAATATAAATTAAATTAGGAATCAGCAATAAAAAGATATTTAGAAATTCTTCAAGTATTTGAAAATAAAATTACATACTTTTAAGTAGCCTATGAGTCACAGAGGAAACAAAGTGTTAATTGGGATATACTGTGATCTAAGTGCAGATGAAAATATAACAGGGCAGAATTAATGGAGTGCTGTTAAAACAGCAAGAAAGGGATCTTTTATAGTACAAAAATAATCTATAGTAGACAAATACTCAAGGTCTAAGACCCATGATCTCAACTTACCTTTAAGATTCTAGAAAAAATGTCAGGAATGGTTCTTTTATGTCTATAGTCACAGCACTAAGGAAGCTAAGTAGATTTCTCTGAGTTTGAGGCCAGCTTGGTCAACAGAACTGAGTTCCAAGTCAGCATGTGGTACAAAGTGAGATTGACTCAAAACATCAAAGCAAACAAACGAAAAACTAACAGAAGATCAAACGTAATAGAAAATATGGAACAAAGGAAATGGTAAATAAATACTAATAAAGGTCAGAGTAGGAGCCAGTGACAACTCTCTCAAACAAGGGGGAAAGTGAGGACTAACATTGTGGCTCTCCTCTGACCTGCCACATGTACATCATGTCATGTGTCTGTTCATACAAGCACACACCCTCACATGCAAACATATACCACACACATAAAGTTTTTTTTTTTTAAGAAAATAAATGAGAAGGATGGGGCAGGGAACATAGTGCAGTGGTGGAGTCCTTACATGGAATACAAGAGACACTAGTCGCAACTATCTATTACCAGAAACAGAATGGAGGGGTGAGGTGTACATGTGAACACATGTGTGCAAATGCTATTGTTTCTGTATTTACATGATATGTGTGTATGTGTACATGCAATTGTGCATGCCCATGTCTGCTTGTGAAGGCTGGAGGTTTAATGCTGGGTGTCTTCCTTATTTACCATCTACTTCATCTCACTGAACCAAGAACTTGCTTATTTGGCAAGGCTGGCTGGTAGGGAAGGATCCACTTCTCTTGCCCTCCCAGCACTGGGGTTACTGCCACAACTCAATTTTCCATTGTTACTGGAGATCCACATTCAGTTCCTCATGCTTGCACAGCAGGCCTTTTACTGATTGGGCCACCTCTCCTGACCTATGAATACATTGAAAGAAAAAAAAACCTACTCAATTTCACATAAGAAAAAGTTGATAACCTGGATGAATTACATTGAGTAATAAAGTTGAATGCTTAGCAAAAAGTCTTTCTCACAGAGAAAATACCCAGGCTCCAGACAGGTTCAGCAACCAATTCTTTTCTTGAGACAGGGTCTACATGGAGCCCTGGCTGGCCTGAAACATGCTATGCACATCAGACAGACCTCAAACTCACAGAGATCCACATGCTGAGATTAAAGGTATGTGCCTCCACACACAGTTTAAATAAGATATGTTTAAAAATTAGGAGGGAAATTATATCAGTTTGATATTAACTCTAACAGAAAATGGAAAACAGTACAATATTTGCAAAGTTTTATCCAGGTGCTAAAATTTCCTATGGGGACAAGATTTCTTATATTTTTTAACTGAATGCATTTTCAGCAAACTGAGTCTAACAATATATAAAAGAACAAATAAAAGAGCTAACAGAGGCTACAACCTTAAAAACACTCTCTCTCTCTCTCTCTCTCTCTCTCTCTCTCTCTCTCTCTCTCTCTCCACACCTCCATGGCAGTATTCTGTTTTACCTGAGCTTGCATAAGCCTTATGTATGCCAATGGGGACAGTGAATGAATATGATCAAAAAACAAAACAAAGTTTGAAGTTATTAAATAATTGATAACAAATTTCAAAAGATTAACGATATCTCACAACAAGGCAGAATTTATTTCAAGACCATAGGGTGGATTATCTTAAAAATCAAGCAAATAGAAAAAAAACCCACATAAATGAACAAAGTAGCAAATGATGAAATTCAATACTTATTTCTGATACAGATTGTCAGTAGCAATGTTAGAACAGCACAGTAATTCCTCAACATGAAGAGCAGCTACAAACTCCTACAGCTCATATGAGTAAGGCATCAGGAGTAAGTAAAGCATGTTCCACTTTCAGTCTTCTACTCAACATTGCTTTGAATATTCTATCCACTGCAATAAGGCATGGCTGTAAAATAGAAGACATCCAGATTGAAAATGAAGAAGTAAAAACTGTTATATTTATAGATATGATCATCTGTGTAAAAAATCTGAAGGAATTTTCAGAAAGTATTCTTAAATCATGTTTATCTAGCAAGACTTCAGGGTATAAGATTAATATGCAAAAATGAATTATAGCTCTATATATTAGCAATGAGAAGTCAATAATTGAGATTAAGAAAGCAATACTATTTACAAGAGCAATAAAATTTGGGGCAATGAATCTAATAGCTAATCAGAAATCTTACATATACATCTAACACACTGTGACAAATCTCTATAATGAAAGCTACAGAAGATTACTAGAAGAAATTGAAGGAGACCCAAATGATTGGGGAAATATATCTTGTTCTCAGGGCAAAAGACCCAATATTGTTAAGATGTCAGATCCCCCTAAATTGATCATTAGATTCAAATGCAACCAGAATCAAATTCCCTGCAGTCTGCCATTGAAATGGCATGCTAAATCAAAAGTCCATGTGGAAATGGATATGCAATCATCAGAAGAAACATAAGGGAAAACAAAGACATGAGCTAATGTTACCTGATCCCATTTTCCTTTGAAGTTGCAGCAGCAACACAGCCACCACAGCACTGGTGCACACATGGATAAATAGAATAACCTAGAAAGTCTAGAAACAGTCTTTCATATATATGGAAAACTGATTTTTAATGAAGAAAAAGAGGGTTTCATTTGGGACAGGATAGTTTTTTCAGTAAGTGATGTTGAAACAATTAAGTGTGTGTGTGTGTGTGTGTGTGTGAGAGAGAGAGAGAGAGAGAGAGAGAGAGAGAGAGAGAGAGAGAGAGAGAACATGTGTACATCTACATATATAGTTTGAATACAGTTATGCCCCTTGGAGTTATAATATTCCCAACAAGAGCTTTAGACTAGCCAGCAAATACTCCTGTGCCAGGCATGGGAATCCTCCCTTTGAGTTGTAAGACAAGGAAGTAAAGATGTCTGCCCCAATAGTATAGGCTATTACTGTTGCCATTGCCTGTTTCTGAAATTTAATGTCAGACCCTATTGCTGAAAACATGGTACACTTCTGATACAACACTCTGAAGAATCAGGCTAGAAGGGACCTATTAGCCTCATTCCTTAGGACTGGCTTTTATAATATCGCCAAAATGTTTTACAAATTGTGGAGAGAAACAAGCAGTAAATAGTCTTATCCTGCTATGAAGACTGAATCACAATAAGACTAGTATAGCTAGATATCCCAAATATTTCAATAGTGCTACCTATATTATGGATGCAACAAGCAGCTGTCTAATTGGATTAAGTTCCGCTCAATAAGAGGAAATTTATGTCTGGTATTATAAACCTAGCCAACTATCCATGGCTGGTGAGGTTATGGACCCTATAGGGAAACCTATCTCTATAACTAAACCAGTATTGATTCTAACTGCATTCCAAACACTTACAGATACATAGCTCTCAACTCTCATCAAAGAAAGACTTTTGTTTTTAGCAGACACTGACCTTTATGGAAAGCTCCAACTGGTCAGAAGTTATAGAACAACTGAATGTGGGATGCCCAATATTAACTGATACATCTGCAACACTGCCTGTACAAATAAGGTTCAGGAAACATGGAAGAGGGGGTAGAAAAACTGAAAGAGCCTCTTGAAAGAGTCTCCATCTGCTCCCTAGAGCCAAGGATGTCTGTCCTGTAGCCCTCTGCACCTAAATCCTGCCAGGAGAGAGCTGGTCTCCCAGGAGTGCTCTTACTCCTAAGCCCAGAGGTGAGATCACCACTTTTGCTCCAATAACTGTCCAAACACAGACCAGCCAGGAGCACACAGGGCATAAGAACAGCAAAGCCGCTGGGGACAAGATCCTTCCAGTCTCCATCTTCTCCCCAGAGCTAAGGTTGTCCCATGGACCTCTGCATGTAAATAATGCCCAAGAGAGAGCTGGTCTCCCTAGGATGGCTGACACACCTAAGATCACAGGCTCACAGACCCATAGGAGACACAAGCTCCAGTCAGAGGCCGAAAGACCAAGTAGCACCAGAGGTAACCAGATGGCAAGAGGCAAGCTCAAGAAACTAAGCAACAGAAACCAAGGCTACTTGGCATAATCAGAACCTAGTTCTCCCACCTCAGCAAGTTCCGGATACCCCCAACACACCAAAAAAAAAAAAAAAACAAACAAGATTCGGATTTAAAATCACATCTCATGATGGTGATAGAAGGCTTTAAGAAGGACATAAGTAACTCCCTTAAAGAAATACAGGAGAACACAGGAAAACAGGTAGAATCCCTTGGACACAAAACCAAGGGCCTCTCCCACTGATGGCCGACTAGGCCATCCTCTGCTACATATGCAACTAGAGACACAGCTCTGGGGAGTACTGGTTACTTCTTGCAAAGATCATATGCCCCGGTACAGGGGAATGCCAGGGCCAGGAAGTGGGAGTGGGTGGGTTCGGGAGCAGGGCAGGGAAGGGTATAGGGGGTTTGGGGGATAGCATTTGGAATGTAAATGAAGAAAATATGCAATAATTTTTTTTAAAAAATGAAACACAAATATCCCTTAAAGAATTACAGAAAAACACAACCAAACAGGTGAAGGAATTATTCAAACAAAACCATCCAGGATCTAAATATGGAAGTAGAAACAATAAAGAAATCACAAAGGGAGACAACTCTGGAGTAAGAAAACCTAGAAAAGAGATCAGGAGTCATAGATGCAAGCATGAGCAAAAGAATACAAGAGATAGAAGAGAGAATCTCAGGGGCAGAAGATACCATAGAAAACATTGAGACAACAGTCAAAGAAAATGCAAAATGCAAAAATCTCTTAATCCAAAACAGGAAATCCAGGACACAATGAGGAGACCAAAGCTAAGGATAATAGGTATAGAAGAGAGAGAAGATTCCCAACTTAAAGGGCTAGTAAATATCTTCAACAAAATTATAGGAGAAAACTTTCCTAACCTAAAGAAAGAGATGCCCATGAACATAAAAGAAACCTACAGAACTCCAAATAGACTGGAGCAGAATAGAATTTTTTTCTGTCACATAATAATCAAAACACCAAATGTACAAAACAAAGAAAGAATATTAAAAGCAGTAAGGGAAATATGTTAAGTAACATATAAAGGCAGACCTATCAGAATTACACCAGACTTCTCACCAGAGACTATGAAAGCCAGAAGATCCTGGACAGATGTCATACAGACCCTAAGAGAACACAAATGCCAACCCAGGCTACTATACCCAGCAAAACTCTCAATTACCAGAGATGGAGAAACCAAGACACTCCATGACAAAAACAAATTTACACATTATCTTTCCACCAGCCCTACAAAGGATAATAGATGGAAAACTCCAACACAAAGAGAGAAACTAAACCCTAGAAAAAGTAAAAAAAAAAAATCTTCTTTCAACAAACCCAAAAGAAGATAGCCACATGTACATAATTACACCTCTAACAACAAAAATAACAGGAAGCAGCAATCACTATTCCTTAATATCTCTTAACATCAATGGACTCAATTCCCCAATAAAAAGACATAGACTAACAGATTGGATATATAAACAGGACCCAGTATTTTGCTGCATACAGGAAACACATCTTAGTGACAAAGACAGTCAGTACCTCAGAGGAAAAGGCTACAAAACAATTTTCCAAGCAAATGGTCCCAAGAAACAAGCTAGAGTAGCCATTCTCATATCAAATAAAATCAACTTTCAACCAAAAGTTATCAAAAAAAAAAAAAGGAAGGACAGTTCACACTCATTAAAGGAAAAATCTACCAAATGAACTCTCAATTCTGAACATCTATGCTCCAAATGCTAGGGCACCCACATTCATAAAAGAAACTTTACAAAAGCTCAAAGCACACATTGCACCTCGCACAATAAAAGTACACTTCAATACTCCACTCTCACCAATGGACAGACCATGGAAACAGAAAGCAAACAGAGACACAGTGAAACTAACAGAAGTAATGAACAAAATAGATTTAACATATATCTATAGAACATTTTACCCTAAAACAAAAGAATATATCTCTTCTCAGCACCTCACGGTACCATCTCCAAAACTGACCATATAATTGGTCACAAAGCAGGCCTCAACAGATACAAGAAGTTTGAAATAATCCCATGCAATCTACCAGATCGACATGAACTAAGGTTGGTCTTCAATAACAACAAAACAAGAGAAAGCCCACATATATATGGAAGCTGAACAATGCTTTACTAAATCATAAGTTGGTCAAAGAAGAAAAAAAGAAAGAAATTAAAAAAAATAAATAAAAAAGAAAGAAATTAAAGACTTTAGAATTTAAGGAAAATGAAAGAACAACATACTCAAACTTATGAAACACAATGAAAGCAGTGCTATGAGGAAAACTCAGCTCCAAGTGCCTCCAAAAGTAACTGAAGAGCATACACTATCAGCTTGACAGCACATCTGAAAGCTCTAGACCAAAAGGAAGCAAATTCATCCAAGAGGAGTAGGTGGCAGGAAATAATCAAACTTAAGGCTGAAATCAACCAAGTGTAAACAAAAAGAACTATCCAAAGAATCAACCAAACCAGGAGCTGGTTCTTTGAGAAAATCAACAAGATAGATAAACCCTTAGCCAGACTAAACAGAGGGCACAGAGATAGTATCCAAATTAACAAATTCAGAAATGATAAAGGAGAAATAACAAAAGAAACCAAGAAAATTTAAAAAATCATCAGATCCTACTACAAAAGCCTGTACTCACAAAACTGGAAAATCTGGATGAAATGGTCAATTTTCTAGACAGATACCAGGTACCAAAGTTAAATCAGGATCAGATAAACCATCTAAACAGTCCCACCGCCCCTAAAGAAATAGAAGCAGTCATTAAAAGTCTCCCAACAAAAAAAGTCCAGGACCAGATGGGTTTAGTGCAGAATTCTATCAGATCTTCAAAGAAGGCCTAATACCAATGCTCTTCAAAATGTTATTCAAAATAGAAACAGAAGGAACACTACCCCATTCATCCTATGAAGCCACAATTATGCTCATACCTAAACCATACAAAGACCCAACAAAGAAAGAGAACTTCAGACCAATTTCACTTGTAAATATGGATGCAAAAATTCTCGAAAAGAAATCCAAGAACATATCAAAACAATCATCCATCACGATCAAGTAGGCTTCATCCCAGGCATACAGGAATATTTCAAAATATGGATATCCATCAAAATATTCCAGTATATAAACAAATTCATAACAACCCACATGATTCTTTCATTAGATGCTGAGAAAGCATTTTACAAAAATCCAACACCCCTTCATGATAATAGTCTTGGGAAGATCAGGAATTCAAGGCCCATACTTAAACACAATAAAAGCAATATACAGCTAACCAGTAGCCAACATCAAACTAAATGGAGAGAAACTTGAAGCAATCTCATTAAAATCAGGGACTAGACAAGGCTGCCCAGTATCTCCCTACCTATTCAATATAGTACTTGAAGTTCTAGCTAGAGCAATTAGACAAAAAAAGGAGGTCAAAGGGATACAGTTTAGAAAGGAAGAAATAAAAATATCACAATTCACAGACCACACGGAGCTCAAGAAGGAAGACCAAAGCGTGGATGCTTCAGTCCTTAGAAGGGGGAACAAAATACCCATCGGAGGAAATACGAAGACAAAATGTAGAGTAGAGACTAAAGGAAAGGCCATCCAGAGACTACCCCAGCTGGAGATCCATCCCTTATACAGACACCAAACACAGATACTATGGTGGATGCCAAGAAGTACTTGCTGACCGAAGCCTGATATAGCTGTCTCCGGAGAGGCTCTGCCAAAGCTTGACAAATACAGAGGTGGATGCTGGCAGCCAACCATTGGACTGAGCAGGGTCCCCAATGAAGGTACTAGAGAAAGGACCCAAGGAGCTGAAGGGGTTTGAAGCCCCATAGGAGGAACAACATCAACCAACAGATACCCCAGCGCTCCCAGGGACTAAACCACCAACCAAAGAGTATACATGGAGGGACCCATACCTGCATATGTAGCAGAAGATGGCCTTGTTGGGTCTCAATGGGAGGAGAGGCCCTTGGTCCTATCAAGTCTTGATGCCCCAGTGTAGGGGAATGCCAGGGCAGGGAGGCAGGAATGGGTAAGTGTGTTGGGGATCACCCTCATAGAAGCAGGGAGAGGGGAAGGGGATAGGAGATGGGGATCACCCTCATAGAAGCAGGGGAGGGATAGGGCATTTCCAGAGAGGAAACCAGGAAAGGGGATAACATTTGAAATGTAAATAAATAAGATATGCAATTAAAAAAAACCCATAAGAGTCAGAGAACCAGGACATCTGCTGTAAAACAGTGTTCTATAGAAGATAGGAAAACTGCTCTCATGAAATCTCAAAATTGTGGTTGCCTAAATAAGCCCCACATGATGACAGCACCAATTGATATTCTATTGTAGATAGGAGAAATACCCGGAGGCCCCATCCTTAGATGAAGAGTTACAGACTCTTCATCTGATTGCTTTATGATTGCTGAGAAAGTGAGAATCAGTCTTCTCCAAGGATGAACCTTCTGATCGGTTATATATTAATTCCAATAAACTTAGCAGGGAATTTCATATATTACATGTACATTTAAAGAGAAATCAAGAGGAGTTGTATGGAAAGAGAGAGGGGTATAAATGATATAAATACATTACTCATGTATGAAGTTCTCAAAAAAAATCAAAATTTTATTTAGACATAGTGGTAGATGCCTTTAAACCCAGCAATCATGAAGTAGAGGCTGGCCCAATCTCTGAGTTCAAAGCCAACTTGGTCTACCTAGAGAGTTCCAAGACAGTCAGGCATACATAGGGAGATGCTGTCTAAAGAAATTAAAATCCTTAATTAAAAACAGAGAGAACACATGAAGTTAGGAGGGAAAAGTGGTGAGGGACCAGGAAGGAATTGAGACAAAGCAATGGGGCAAGATTTGACCAAAACACAAATAGCCCGACATAGGCTCATCAGGGAGTGACACTACTTGAAATGAAATAGGAAGTGTGACCTTGTTGGAGTAGATGTAGGTTTGCTAGAGAAGTGTGTCACTGGGGGTAGGCTTGAGGTTTCAAAAGCTTAAGCTAAGTCTAGTCTTTCTTTCTCCCTCTGTTTCTGCTCTGTCTGTCAGTCTGTCTCTCTGTCTCTGTTTGTCTCTGTCTCTCTCTTTCTTTTTTTTTTTTAATTTTATTTATTATATGTAAGTACACTGTAGCTGTCTTCAGACACTCCAGAAGAGGGCGCCAGATCTCGTTACGGATGGTTGTGAGCCACCATGTGGATGCTGGGATTTGAACTTATCACCTTCGGAAGAGCAGTCGGGTGCTTTTACCCGCTGAACCATCTCACCAGCCCCTGTGTCTCTCTTTCTTATGCATCAGGATGGGGCTCTCATCTATGTCTCCAGCACTGCACCATGCCTATCTACATATCTATCTAGTATGACAATACTCCCTGCCATGGCCGTATTGATAATGGAGTAAAACTCAGAAACTGTAAGCAAGCCCAATTAGTTTTTTTTTTTTAATTATTAGTGATGCCGTTCTCATGGTGTCTCTTCATGACAATAGAACAGTGACCAAGACGATATGCATGTATGAAATTGTCAAATACTAAAATTAAATTGTATGAACTTGGGTTAGGCAAGTTTTTCTTAGACAAAACTCCATCCTTATCAAAGGAGTTACTGGCAGGTGATGTCTGCTGAGGGAGGAAGAGCCAGTCTCCCTTAAGGGCTGCTTTAGGTTGCTCATGCCCAGTGGATAGTGACACCCCCATTCGTGTATGGGTAGCACTATTTGAATTTAGAAGGAAGTAAGACAAATCACTCTACACAACATTTTTATTCTTTTTTTTCCCTCACACAGACAATATGTTTTAACTTTTTTCAGTTAAGTTCACTGTTTTCTTGTGTGTGTGTATGTGTGTGTGTGTGTGTGTGTGTGTGTGTGCGTTTGTGTGTGTGTTATGAGGGAATTTTTCTTGCACTATGGTGTACATATACTGGACACATGGCTACTTGTGTGAGCTGGGTTTTGAATTTGACCCCGTGGGAGCCAGGGATCAAACTTAGATCATCAGACTTGGTGGCAAGCATCTTTACTCCCTGACCCTCTGGTAGGAATCACCCTCACAATAAATATTTAGAAAAGACAAATAGCTGGACAATCAAGGACAAGACAGGAGAGCAGAAAATATCTGTTAAATTCTTCCTCCCCCTTACGTTTTAGTTAGAGTTTCTATTGCTGTGAAGAGAAGCCATAACCACGGCAACCCTTCAAATGAAAACATTTCATTGGGAATTGCTTATAGTTCAGAGGTTACTCTGTTGTCTTCATGGCAGGGTGTATGGCAGCATGCAGGCAGACATGGTGTTGGAGAAGGAGCCAAGAGTTCGATATCTGGATCAGCTGGCAACAGGAAGATATAGTGAGCCATGGGGTCTGGCTGAGCTTCTGAAACTGCAAAGCCCACCCCTCCAGTGATAAATTTCCTCCCACGAAGTCACATCTACTCCAACAAGGTTACATATACTAATCTTTTCAAATAATGCCACTCCTTAAGAGCCTTGTGTGTGTGGGGGGGGGGAGACTTTCATCAAACCACCACACATTATATTTATTTATTGATTATCCCCCTTTTATTGAGAATAGATTCTTTTCTCACACAATACATTCTGATTACAATTTTCCCTCCATCTACTCCCAGTTCCTTCCTACATCCTCTCCTATCTAGAGCCACTCTATTTCTGTCTTATTAGAAAATAACAGGTTTCTAAGAAATAACAACAAAGCATAACAAAATAAAATGTGATAAAATAAAAACAAAAACCATCACACACACACACACACACACACACACACACACACCCTGGAGTTCCTGGGAACTGGACCACCAACTAAAGAATACACATGGGGTGACTCATGGAGCTGGCCACATATGTGGCAGAGGATGGCCTTGTTGGACATCAGTGGGAGGAGAGGCCCTTGGCCTGAGGGTCTTCAATGCCCCAGTGTAGGGGAATGCCAGGGCGGAAGGACCAGAGTAGGTAGGTGAAGGAGCACCCTCATAGAGGCAGGGGAGGAGGAATGGGGTAGTGGGTTTCCAAAGGGGAGACCTGGAAAAAGGAAAATATTTGAAATGTAAATAAAGAAAATTTCCAATAAGAAAGAAAGAAAGAAAGAAAGAAAGAAAGAAAGAAAGAAAGAAAGGAGAAGAAAAGAAAAGAAAAGAAAGGAAGAAAGGAAGAAAAAAAGAAAAGAAAGGAAGGAACTTTCCAAGATACATAGATACATAATCACATTAAGGAAAAAAAATGTTTAATAAATAATTTCACTTTGAGTGATTTTAAAAAATTGCATCAAAGTTGGACAAGGCAAATCAATAGAAAAAAAAAATGATCTCCAAGAAAAGGCACAAGAATCAGAGACTAGAAGGAAGGAATGAAGGTTTTTTTTTTTTATAGGCTCCAGCTCAATCTCTCTTTGTTCAATGAGGTGTGTGTGTGTGTGTGTGTGTGTGTGTGTGTGTGTGTTGTTCTTGTCAGTGGGACTTTATTGTTAGTTTGTGGAAAACAACCTATTGTCTTGGCAGCAGCCTGGGTTGTTTGGAGCTTCCCATGGGTTCCCATTGGCTAATATCACACAGTCCCAGTACTGGAAGTGTTCTTTGGTAACATGAGACGAACAGCATCCCTCATAATTGGAGGCTTCATTAACATAGCTTTCATATGTAAAAATATCACTTTTAATACTGCTTAGATATGGGGAGTTGGATCGAGGGAAAAGGGAGAGAGGAGAAAGGGAGAGAGAGAGAGAGAGAGAGAGAGAGATCTTGGGCTGTCCTTAAACTATTTAGTTATGTAATGGAGGATAACCTTGACCTTCTGCCTCTACCCCCAGCATCCTGGGACTGGAGCACCACCTGCTTCATGTGGCACTTCAATATGATAGGCAAGCACTTTGCCAAATGAGCCACATCCCTAGCCCCTTGACAATTGCATTTTTATTAAGAAAAATGAATAAATTACATACAATATAACATAAAATCTAGAAATAGACATGCCCAACTGATTTTTAACAATATTAGGAACTCTATTCAACTGAGCAAGCAGATACTTTAAAAAACAATGCTAGAGTAATTAAATATTCATAAACAGGAAATTTATGTCTATCTTGTATAAAACATACCAAACATGGATTACAGGCTTAAATTTATTACACATAAAGCTGTAAAAACAAGAAATTATTTGGAATACAGGTTTAGGATAAATTCTGTACTATACACTAAAAACATGATCTGTTTTAAGAGGGAAAAAAATCAGTAAATCGGACTATACCAAAGTTAAAGTAAAGCATTGCTTGTATCAAGAACGGTGGGACATATATGCAAATTCCAGTTCTCAGGAGACTAAAGCAAGAGGGTTACTAGTTAAAGGCCAGTCTGAGCTTTAGAGCAAGATCTTGTCTGAAATAATAAAAGGAAAGAATAAGAAAAGGAAAAAAAAACCCTTTTGCTTTGTGAACAATTATATTAAGAGGATGAAAAGACAAGCTGCATGCTGGGAGAAATATTTGAAAAAGGAGCTGTATAGACTATTTTATAAAGAGCTTCCAAAACTAAGCAATTAAAAAATGATAATCAGGCTTAGCCTGCAGTGGTACAGCCCTTGAATCCCACCTAAGGAGACTGAGACAGGTAAATCACGAGTTCAAGTTCAAGTCCTACCTAGGCTACAGAATGAGCTCCAGATCAACCTGGGTAACTCAGAAGAATCCTGTCTCCAAATTTTGGGGAAAAAAGTTAAAACAGGGCTGGGTTATAGTCCAGCAGTAGAGTGCTTGACAGTGAGACACCCTTCCTCTGACACCCTATTAAGTTCCCAGTAATACATAACACATAACGCACACACACACATATGCACATGAGTGCACCAGTGAAACAGACAGAAACACAGACAGAAACAGAGAGAGACAAAGTCAGAAAGTGGCAGAGACATAGAGACAGAGAGACACAGAGAGACTGGACCTGGTGTGGGCTTTTGGAACCTCAAAGCCTACCTCCAGTGACACACCTCCTCCAACAAGGCCATACCTCTTAACCCTTCCAAAACAATTCTACTAACCGGTGAGCAAATATTAAAATATATAACCCTATTAGGGCCATTCTCACTTAAACCATCACATTTGGCTTAGGGTAAAAGGAACAGAGCTCTTAATATTGGGAATGTTTTAGACATGTTAAGGCTTCATGCTAATGTCTCAGCTGAGGTCCTACTGGTGTGAGGTAGTCGATCTAGAAAGAACAACAGTGACTAAAGAATAGGTATGGGAGTCATTGTAATGGATATTATGATTGTGCATAGGGATAAATAAGATCACCAAGGGAGCAAAAGACACAAGAAAGACCATAGAAGGCCAAGAGTACTTGTTGGGATAGCATCTCTGCTACATAACATATTACATACACAACTTTGAACTGTCTTTGAACTTTCTGTGAAGCCCATGCTGTCCTCAAACTGATGATCCTCACCCCATAGCCTTCTAAGTGCTGAGATTATAAGAGCATACCACCATCCCTGCCAGGACCCAGGTGTTTCTTATTTCTGCTAAGAACTCCTTTTAGTTATTGAAGTAATATAACCTTAACCTTATTATATAAGATTCAGAAAATGAAATGATTTTTATTATTTTGAAGTATCTTTCTTTTAAGCTTTTCAACTAGGGTGTACATACTGACAGAGTCTACTCCAAGTAGTTCAGAATAGCTTACAGGCTGGAAGATAAGAAACCCTGGCAACCCTGTGTTCCATCTAATAGCTGACTGTGAGCTTCCATCTCCATGTTTGCCAGGCATTGGTATAATCTCCCACCAGACAGCTATATCCTGGCCCTTTCAGCACTATCTTGCTGGCATATGCTATAGTGTCTATGTTTGGTGGCTGACTGTGGGATGGATCCCTGGCAGCCGCAGTCATTGGGTCCATCCTTTGGATTCAGCTTCACACATGATCTCTGTAACTCTTTCAATGTGTGCTTTGTTCTTAATTCTAGGAAGGGGTGACGTGTCCAC
>LR749485.1:3164618-3219158 GCA_902729485.2 Mus minutoides | reverse complement strand
ACTCCATTGTGTAAATATACCAAATTTTTTGTATCCATTCCTCTGTTGAGGGACATCTGGGTTCTTTCCAGTTTCTGGCTAGGGTTCCCAAGGAAGGAGCTAGAGAAAGTACCCAAGGAGCTGAAGGGGTCTTCAACCCTATAGGTGGAAGAATAACATGAACTAACTAGTACCCCCTGAGCTCATGTCTCTAGTTGCATATATAGAAGAGGATGGCCTAGTTGGCCATCATTGGAAAGAGAGGCCCCTTGGTCATGCAGACTTTATATGCCCCAGTACAGGGGAACGCCAGGGCCAAGATGTGGGAGCAGGTGGGTAGGGGAGCAGGGACGGGAGGGGGGAGGGTATAGGGAACTTTCTGGATAACACTTGAAATGTAAATGAAGAAAATATCTAATAAAAGTTGGAAAAAAATTTTAAAAAGTATAATTATTTTAATAAACTTCTTTCTTTCAGTTACATACAAAAAAAAAAAAAAAAAAAAAAAAAAAAAAAAAAAAAAAAAAAAAAAAAAAGAAAAGAAAGAAAGAAACCCTGGCAAAATGAACAGAAGTAGTTACCAATGAAGACTGACATAAAGGAATTTGATATTCAACTGTTACTGGTGGCTTTATAGAGCCAAGACAAATCTGAGAGTAGATGATGAGTTTTTAGTTTGCTGACCAAAAAAGGGTGTGAGGGGGAATAAAGTCTTGAAATCCAGGGAAGTGTTTTTTTCTCTTGTCTATGTGAGGGTGTCAGGTCCTCTGGGTTACAGAGAGTGTGAGCTGCTATGTGGTTGCTGGGAATTGAACCCAGGTCTTCTGTAAGAGCAGCCAGTGCTCTTAACCACTGAGCCATCACTCCAGCCCTTGAAGGTTTTTTGCTTGTTTATTTGCTCATTTATTTTTAACATGAATTGTATCTGAGTATGTGTACAGAGGAAGAAAGGAGAAGAAAGAGAGAAATAGAAAACGTTGTCACTAGCTGTACTTGACGGGATGCCATTTCTATGGAAAAAGAGATTAAGATAAAAAGATGAAAGAATAAAAGGCTTCTTTCTCTGACACAAGAAAGAAGAGAAGGGATAAGAGAGTGAAGAATATCTATTAGTCCCAGCCTAGTAAAAGGTAGAATCAGGGTCAATTTCTGAAAGTGAAGAAGACAAAAGAGGAATATGAGCTTTCTGGACTGAAAATTGTTTGGATTGGTTAGGACAAAAAGCCAATAGGGGGCTGGAGAAGTTGCTCAGCCATTCTCTCATAGAGGTCCCAGGTTCAGTTCCTGACACTCACGTCAACAACCATTTGGAACTTCACTTCCAAGGTTTCTCATGCTGGACTCTGTGGGCAGGAGGCATGTATACAATACACACACATTCAGACACTCACACATAGACATAACATAAAATAAATGCAGTCTTTAAAATGAAAGTTAACAAGATTGCAGAGGAGACTAACGGGTAACTGGAGGCTGACTTTGAATTAGAGGAGGCTTCCAGCTTCATGCAGTCCAACTCCTCCCAGAGGAGAGATAACTGAAAGGTGTATCCACCACCCAGTTAGTCATAGCTGGAGACAGAATGTGAATTTAAGGCTTTTAAATCCCTCTTCAGCCCAGGAAAGCAACTTCAGTGTTTTCCTTCTGATTTGTCCCATGAGAGTGATTTTTCCCCCTGTCTAGCCAGAAACAGAATAGAGCAAAACCTAGCAACAATTTTATTCCAAACTCTAGCAATCTCCAAAAGCTGCTTGTTGTCTGCTTTCTCTTTGAGAATTACCTTAATGGACTGTCCATTGTCCACAGTATTGGAAGGATAAGTGTTGGCTTTCTAAGAGGACTTGGAAGGCTTTAGCTTCAATCAGCTAGATAGTACTCCTCAAAAAGAAAAGCTTCCTTCTTTCACATCAGAACTAAATGAAGGCCTAGAAAAGAGTTGGAAGCACACTTCAGTGACCAATATTATACACGTAACTCAATGAGTGCTGATCCATCAAGAGCAGGAAATATGCAGCCATTAAAGCGGCTATAAAGACTGAGCAAAAAACTCACACTTATGGCATGGTGACAAAAGAAAATATAGAATTCAAATATACATACTAGAGCTATAAATATGTAAAATAATTCTTCCTATTGCAATTAATATTCAGAAAGAGAAAATTTTTTCCACATGATAGAATTATCAAGTGTTATGATTTCAAAATATCCTTTATTTTTTTATTTTTTTATTAGAGAAATTCTTCATTTAGATTTCAAGTGTTATCCCAAAATTCCCCGATACCCATCCCCCGCCCTGCTCCCCTCCCCTCCCCCTCCCACTATTTGGCCCTGGCATATGAGATAAGTTCTCACTTTATATCTTGAACTAGCCTGCAGTTAACTGTGTAGGCTGGCCTTGAACTCATACAGATCCACCTGCTTCTGACTACCCAGTTTTGAGACTAAAGAAATATTGCCATCAAGCCTGGTGAATTTTAAATATTTCTTTATTGTTCTTATATCATCTACCTAAATAATCATTCCAATAAATAAGAAGTAACCATTGTGTCCTCTCGGAAAGCAGCAGCTATTTTGCTGACAGCCAAGGTTTGTTTTCTTTCTTTCTTTCTTTCTTTCTTTCTTTCTTTCTTTCTTTCTTTCTTTCTTTCTCTCTTTCTTTCTTCCTGTTTTCTTTTTTCTTTTTTTGGTCTTTTCAAGATAGGGTTTCTCTGTGTAGCCCTGGCTGTCCTGGAACTCACTCTATAGACCAGGCTGGCCTCGAACTCAGAAATCCGCTTTCCCCTGCCTCCCAAGTGCTGGGATCAAAGGCATGCGCCACCACTGCCTGGCCAGCCAAGGTTTTCTATCATTAAATAATATTTAGTGGGATTAGAGTGATCCTGGTCCTTTGACATGCTCATGTTCTTTGCCACAATAAGCAGAGGTAGTCCAAAGCAGTTTTCCTGCCTTCCACAGACACTTTTTCTTGGGTGCCTCTTCTTTAGCAACTCTCCTGTTTTCTCCCTATCCCTCCTTCAGAGTTAGGAGCAGATGGCAAGAGCTGGTAGATCTGTAAGAGCTACCCAGGGATGGGGGATTCTAATATTAGGCTGCTAGGTATTTGACTAGCACTGCCTTTAATCATTTATTTTCTTTAGAGGTTTGAAGCTTAATTTTGCAACTATACACCATGAAAGGAATAAAGGGGGTGGTATTTTTTTCTTTCTTATTCCCACCACAGACTACAACTGTATCCATGTGTCTGTTTCTTTTAAATAAAATATAATGATACAAAACAAAAACTAACACTGGAAATGAATAAAACAACAAATAAAAGGAAACCCAGGAGGAGGCACAAGACTCAGAGACCCAGTCATTCATAGGCACAGAAGTCCCATAAAACATTGCACTGCAAGCCAGAAGATAGACACAGAGGATCTGGTATAGGCCCTTGCAGGCTCTGTATATGCCACTTCAGTCTATGTGAGCTCATATGAGCTTTGAGCCTTGATTTAGAGGATATTGTTTTCTTGATGTCCTCCATCCTCCCTGATTCTTAACACTTTCTGCCTCCTCTTCTGTAGGCTTCCTTGAGCATTGAAGAGAGGGATTTCATGGAGACATTCCTTTCAGGGCTGAGGGTTCCAAGATCTCTCACTCTCTGCATAATATCTAGCTGTGGATCTCTGGAATTGTTTTTCATCTGCTGCAGGAGGAAGCTTCTCCAGTGATGGCTGGGCAAGGCACTGATTTGTGAGTATAGCAGAATGTCATTAAGTGTCATTTTATTGCTATGCTCTTTTAGTAGGACACTAGTATTTGGTTTTACCCAAAGTCTCTAGTCAATCTGATTTCAGGTTCTTGTTCACCTAAGCAGTGTTGGGTATGGGTTCCATCTTGTGCAGTGAGTCTTATGTCATATCAGATATTGGTTGGTTACTCACGTACAGTTTGTGTCACAATTGCATGAGTATATCTTTTAGGCAGAACATCAAAGTTTGTGGCTAGGTTGATATGTATGTTTCTCCTTTGGTAGCATGCAGAACACCTTCCTGTACCAAAGATGCTAGAACATGGGGGTGAAGGCTCTATGTAGGTACTGGCTCAACTTCTCCATGTTCAGTGGGTAGTGTAATTGTCTTTATCAATGGGACCTTGCTGCCAATTTGTGTACAGCAACCTATAGTCTTGGCAATACCCAGGGAGTTTGTGGATTCCCATGGGCCCCCTTTGGCCAACAACCTAATTAGATCAATTAGATACAACCCAATTCTAGTACTGAAAGGTTCAATTTGGTGACGATTTGATTGCCACTTAGGGCTCTGTCTTCCCCCATTATTTGGCAATCTCACTTAAATTGCTTTCATATATGCATAATTTTACGAAGCTTCTACTGTATTAGGATTCCATAGTACTCCTCAAATGGTCTCTTCACATATTCCCTTCTTACCCCCATGTTCGCCACCCTTCCCTACTTGATCCTCCCATTCCAGTCCCCACATCTGTCCATAATTATCTATTCTATTTCTCTTTCCTAACAAGATCTATTTGTCTTCCTCAGCCTTTTACCCTTTACCTAACCTCTGTGGTTCTATGGGTTGTAGTTTGGTTATTTTTCACTTAAGAACTAATACCTACATATAAGGGAATAAATGCCACATTTGTCTTTCTGGGTCTGAGATACCTCACTCAGGATATTTTTCTAGAATCATACATTTATCTGCTACTTTCATGATTTCACTGTAACAGTTGACTAACACTCCATTGTATATACGTACCATATCTTCTTTATCCATTCCTCAGTCAAGGGACAATTAGGTTGTTTCTAATTTTTGGCTCTTATGAAAAGAGTAGCAATGAACATTGTTGATCAAGTGGTTCTGTGGTAGGATAAAGCATCCTTTGGGTATGGGCCCAAGGGAGGCCTAGCTGGGGTATAACATTTTCTTTACTCATTCTTTTGTTGAGTGTCATCTAAGTTGTTTCCAGTTTCTGGGTGTTATGAAAAGAGCAGCATTGAACATGGTTGATCAAGTTTCCCTGTAGTATAGTGGTGCATCTTTTGAATATATGCCCATATTGAGGCACACTTATTCCCATCTTCGTGAGGAAGCCCCACATTAATTTCCATAGTGGAAAACACTGTACACATTTTACTTCCACTAGCAATGGTTGAGTGTTCCCCTTACTCCATATCCTTGACAGCATTGTCACTGGTTTTCTCGTTCTTAGCCTTTCTGATGCATTTCCTAAATAGCTAAGGACGTTGAACATTCTTTTAAGGGCTTCTCAGACATTTCAGTTTCCTGCTTTGAATGTTCTCTGCTTAAATCTTTACCTTATTTAAGTGGACTATTTGTTTTATTGCTATCTAGTTTTTGGAATTCATTATCAATTTTGGAGATTAGTCCTCTATGGGATATATAGTTGGTGAAAATATCTTTCCTCATTAATAATAGCCAGTGTGGATAAAGAAAAATGTGATAATGAAATTTGCAGGTAAATGTATAGGACTAGAAAAATATCCTGAGTGAGGTGTCTCAGACCCAGAAAGAAAAATGTGTTATTTATTTACTTCCATGTGGATATTAGCTTTGTCCAGATACTAGTATCCTCTGCCTTAAGAAGCATTTTGCTGTTTCATGAGATTCCATTTATTACTTAATCATCTTAGTGACTATGCAAATGATGATCTGTAAAGAGTTGAGATTTGTGAAGAAAGATAAGTAAAAATCTATTTGGATTCTTCTACATGTAAACATCCAGTTTGACCAGCATCATTTGTTGAAGGTGCTTTTTCCCACGTGTGTGTATTTCTGCCTTGTTTATTAACAATTAGGTGTCTATAGATGTATGGATTTATAATTCGATTCTATTGATCTATGTGTCTGTTTCTATGCCAATAAAATTATTTAGAGACATTGAAGGGATAATGCTCTATTTCATATATAAAACAACAACAACAACAAAAATCCTAGCAAAAATAATATTACCAGTAAAAGAACTTCCAGAAGCATGCATGGTGTGTGTGTGTGTGTGTGTGTGTGTGTGTGTGTGTGTTTCCATATGAAGCTGAAAATTGTCTGTTCAGATCTCTGAAGAATTACGTTGGAATTGTGATGTGGATTGAATTGAACCTATAGATTGCTTTTGGTAGGATAGCCATTTCTATTATATTAATCCTACCAATCTTCAAGGACTTGAAGTTTTTATCATGCAAATTGCTTTGTTTTTATCATACACTTGCTTGGTTAGAGTTACTCTAAAATATTTTAAATTATTTGTGGCTCATGTGAAATGTTCTGTTTCTCTGATTTCTTTCTCAGTCTGTAATTTGTATATAGAAAGGCTCCAGTTTTTATTTTTTATTTTTTATTTTTGTGTGTGTGTGTGTGAGATAAGTTTGTAATCAGCTACTTTGCTGGAAGTGTTTATCAGCAGTAGGAGTTTCCTGATGGAATTTTTAGGGTCACTTATGTATACTACTTTATGTATGATAGTATACATCATATGCATCTTTTGCAAATAAAGATACTTTAACTTCTTTCTTTCCAATTTATATCCCCTTAATCTCCTGCAGTTGTCTTATTGCTCTAGCTAGAACTTCAGTTACTATTTTGAATAGATAATACACAGCCTTGTCTTTTCCCTGATTTTAGTGAAAATGTTTTAAGTTTCTCTTCATTTAGTTTGATGTTAGCTATTGGCTTTCTATGCCTTTATCTCCTTTAGCTATGTCCCTTGTATACCTAATCTCTCCAGGACTTTTTATCATGAAGGGGTATTAGATTTGTCAAAGGTCTTTTCTGCATCTAATGATTATTGTGTGGTTTTTGTCTTTCAGTATGTTTATATGGTGGATTACATTGATAGATTTTTTGTATGTTGGACTGTAGTGCCAGGGAAATGTTAGTGGTCCCCCCCAAAACAGACAGGAGCCAATCTGATGCAACTCATATCAGGGTGTTTATTCTATTCAAGCTAACTCTGGACACACACCCCAAGGCACTGCTGTCGCACAGGACAGTTTTGGTGGTGGGGGAACCCTGAATGTCTATCAGGCAAGGCTTTATAGTAAGCAGCAAGCAGGGACTATTGTGCAAGCTACTGTAGCCTTTAACATAATTGGCTGGTGCTGGGAGTCATATCATAAACTTAATTTCTACTCCCGTCTGCATTGGTGGTTGTTATGCAGGGGGTGGGCTTGTATCCTGGGGGTACAGGTTTGTTGGGGGAATAACCTGGAGACACTAGTCTTGTTAAGGGTGTAACCTGGAAACAATGGTCTTGTTGGGGATTAGCCTAGAGACTGGAGTTAGGCTCGGGTTTTGTTGGGGGGCAACCTGGAAACTAATGCTAGGTACCAGCCTGTTAGTTTACCTGAGTTCAAACTTAGGTCAGGTTCTCTAAAATGGAGTCTGAACTTAAAGGATTTGGCATCTCAAGACTATCCCTCCATCTCTGGGATGAAGCCTACTTGATCATAGTGGATGATCATTTTGATGTGTTCTTGGATTCTGTTTGCAAGTATTTTATCATTATTCAGCCATATTGAAATGGTCAGGGCCTTCTGTAGTAAGGTTGCTGAGCTCTAGTGGAGACATATTGCCCTGGTTGTTATGATGGTGTTTACATGCTGGCATCTAAGCATTTGGATTTGGGGAGACTGTCTTTCTAAGTGCTGATATCTGGTCATGGCTTGGGATTGGTTGCTTTCTCTTGTTCTTAGGAGAGTGTGATGGCTATGTGCTGCTTAGTAGGAAGCTCTTCAGGTATTCTGATATATATGGCCACTGGGGTGTCCAGGTAAAATGGGTTTCTAGGTATTAGGAGCTGATACTTAGGAATGGGTTGGGCTAACAGGGAGGTGTTGAGGGGTTCCACAGGAAGTAAGAAAACATAGTTTTCCACCAGGATCTCCTTAGTCCCCTGGGAATGGGGGCAAAGTGTGAGGAGAGGCTGCAGCAGATAGCCTGCTACAGATCGGAGGGAGAGGTGAAGATCTGAAGTTAGCCTACCCGATTCTATGGCTGGAGCATCATGTATCTTTACCCAGAGATACAGTAGAATGAAACTGTCCATGCAATTGTGAGTTATCTTTTTTGTCTCAATGTTTATTGCATTTAGGATTTTCCATGTTGTAATCTTCATAATTATGATTCCTTTGAGACAAGGTCTCAATAGCTCAATCTACCCTTCAGCTTGCCATCTCCCAGCCTCGGCATCCACAGTGCCAGGATTGCAGGTGTGTGCCCCCATAGCCAACACAGCTATTACTTTTATTCTCTAAGCAATATTTCATTCAATCTGTGTTTTAATTCACTTAAATCTTGTTGGACACTGGCTATAACTGTAGGGGTTTTTGAGATTATGCTTAATGGCATTGTAAAGTATATTTATGTATATAGTTTTTCATTCTTTTGAATGATAACCATAATGAAAATTTTCCAGGAGTGAAATTTCTACATGAAAGGTCATGAATATTTTTATGACTTCTCATACTTATATATTGTCAAATCACCCTTTAAAAGAATTGTAGAATTGTTTTATTTATCTTGATATTAGAACAGCATGAAATTTTTTCCCCTCATTTTTGTCCTTTTAAAGCCAAACTAATATGTGCTTGATATTTTTTGACTTGGAAAGTATAAAATTGAAACTCATTATTTTTTGTTTGTTTATTTATTTATTTTTCAATTTTCTTTGCTCTTTATGTGTACTATTATTTTTTATGGCTTCTCATGTATGCACCTTGACTACTGACCACTCTCACCTCCTACCTCCCTACCACCCTGTACTGGCTGGTTTTATATGTCAACTTGACACAGGTTGGGGTTATCACAGAGAAAGGAGCTTCAGTTGGGGAAGTGCCTCCATGAGATCCAGCTGTGGGGTATTTTCTCAATTAGTGATCAAGGGGGAAAGGCCCCTTGTGGGTGGTGCCATCTCTGGGCTGGTAGTCTTGGGTTCTCTATAGAGAGCAGGCTGAGAAAGCCAGGGGAAGCAAGCCAGTAAAGAACATCCCTCCATGGCCTCTGCATCAGTTTCTGCTTTCTGACCTGCTTGAGTTCCAGTCCTGACTTCCTTCAGTGATGAACAGCAGTATGGAAGCGTAAGCTGAATAAACCCTTTCCTTCCCAAGTGCTTCTTGGTCATGATGTTTGTGCAGGAATAGAAACCCTGACTAAGACACACCCCTATCTAAACTCCCCACAAATAATCTCTCTGTCTCTCTCTCTCTCTCTGTGTCTCTCTTTCTCTTTCATGTTAATATCTATTCATTTTGTTTTTTTGGTCTACTAAGATTAACCAGGGTTCTCTGTGGAGCCATGGCTTTGGAGATACATGTTGGAGCCTGATAGGCTTAGCAGAGGGTGCATAGCCGAAGACACTGAGTCTCACCTCTCTCTAAACTAGTGAGCAATAGTTCAGAGATAAAGTGTAGAGCCCTGGGAACCCCTCCCACTTCCTTGACTGATTGTTGATTGGGCTTGTCTCCTGTGGGCCCAGTATAGAAACCACAGCTGAGGTGAGTTAATGATTGCAGCAGGTTGTATGGAATCTAGGGAATGGCATCTCACAGCCCTTTGCCTAAGGTCCAATTCCTGTAAACTCCCTACTCCATAGTGTTTGCTGAGCTGCTGGTGGCACAAGTGACTTAAGTCTTGGTCCACCTGTGTCACTTATTTTCAGTATCCTGGACCGCCATGAGTCTCTTCATTCACTGTTCATTGTGAGAGACTTCACTGATTAAGGATTATGTCTATAGGTATAAATATAGATATTTTGAAAGCAGTTTGCTGGTATGTCAGTTAAATTTTATTCATGTGTCTCTGCTTCCCTAGAAGTACTCCAAAGCCCACAGGTGTTGCGAGTCACTTTTCATCCTTCCACGTGGGTGCTAGGGCTTGCTTACACTCAGGGGCTTGGCAAATGCTTTAACCTGCGGAACCATTCATTCCAGCAGCCCATTTAAAACAGAAAGGGTTGAGACAAGGTTTTGCAGCGTACCCCAGATTTAAGCTTCCAGTCCTCCTCCCTCCGCCTTCCAACTGCTGTGATTACAAAGTTTAGAGCATCACACCCCCAGCTACTGCAGTGCTCGTGTTTAACTAGTGTGTGTGTGTGTGTGTGTGTGTGTGTGTGTGAGAGAGAGAGAGAGAGAGAGAGAGAGAGAGAGAGAGAGAGAGAGAGAGAACTGTCTGTTATATATCTTTTCTGGCTGCCTAAGATTGTGGGCTGGTGCTGGAATACAGACAGTGAGAAAAGCAACAAGTACGAAAGGGTCCCAAGGTTACCGCCACACACACATTTCCTCTTCCATACTACACAAGGAACACCACATGCCAGGTATGCTCAAGCTGGGCAGAGAGGGAAGCTGATAAATACAGTGGAAGAATAGAGAAAAGTGTCAACCAAACCCCTCTGGTTTGCTTTTGATTTGGGTACCTCTACTGGTTTTCAGACATACCTCAAACTCAAAGGTGGCTGGGCAGTCAATAGAAAATCAGTTACACAACGTGTGAAGTGCAAGAGAAAAATGACAGAATTCTTCACAATCCTCCCTAGTGTGTTCCTGAGGTTCCCAGTGAGCCTGTTCACGAAGATTGTATTTATTTGTACTCTGTTGCCAGACAAGGATCAAGGTGTATTTCAACCAGATGTCTTTGCTGGGCTCTGTGAGAGTAGGCAAGGGGAGAGACATGTGTTTTCCTTTAAGCAGAGCCTGTCAGGCCATCACCGGCTGCTTTCTGTCTCATGGGTGGATCTCTCCACTTGTCAGATTTCCTAGCTCCTGAGGTTTTGGACAAACCACCCTTGGTTTCTTTAATCCATTTTGGGCATTGTTAACTCTCTTTTAAGTGTCAAATTACCCTTCCAGCACTTTTCTTAGGCCAACATCTAGGCTGCCATTACTAACCTGTTCCCCAAGGGTTACACGGCCTGCTGACCTAAAAGCTGGCTGATTACAACAGTTCTTTCCTGTGTCAGAGAAAATTGTGAAAGACTAAATGGGCAAAAAGCGATTACTGGATGTTCTGACTGGTGCATTCCTCAAGGTTATCTGGGCCTCCCATTGGCCTTGAACTATTTAACAATTTATAAGTTGTAGACAACGGAGAACAACGTAAAATGCTCTTATCCTCAGAAATGCAAAGGAATTCACAATGGTGCAGTGCAATGGATTTCTGTCCCTTGGACATAGTGCAGTTTTCTGTTAATGTGAAAATCCATTCATTTTTGAGTTCTGTTCTGTCTGAACTGGTTCCATCTTATGGTTTCTTTCATTGGCTTACGAGTTAAAATGTCTACATGTGTTTCTTTTCTGTTTTCACCAGAGACAGTATTTTAACCTTTAAGCACTTAATCTTTAACCCTAGATTATCTTTGTGCAAGGAATTACAGGCCCAAGTGGGGCCTATCCTTTGGTTTTGGTCTTTTTTTTTTTTTCTGTACAGGAAGGATCAGCTCAGTTCACCATGATTGTTTCAATGTAACTAGTTCTTTTTAGAAGACTTTCAGAGCAACAGTGGTACCAGCCAAGTCCAACCAGTACTCCCTCTAGCCAGTTAACCCGAGAATTCTGATCTTCAGCTTCCACCAAAGGCATTTATCCAAACTATTTATACAAGAAACATTCAATTTTTCTCCTTAAATTTCAGAATGTTAGGAATACACTTAGGGGCCAACTTGAAGAAGAAAGGTTACTAATTAAAGAATCATGGTCAGTTGCAAAGATCCATTTTAGTGGCAGGGTTTGAAAAGGCAGAGGGAGAAGGAGAACTTAGTGTTCATCTACCTGGTGATGAACACAGGAATGAGATGCAGAAAAAGGTCAAGGCCAAGGATGATCGGAGCCAACTGTCAGAGCTGCTAGGAATGGGATGAGAAGTCAGAAGCTAGGCCAGGAGTCTCTAGTCGCTTTCAGCTTCTGGAGGCAGAAATGAAACAGAAACAGGAGTAACTCCTGTGTTTTGAAAATGATTTAAAAATTGTCTTATGGAAGTATGTAAAGTAGTTTCTTGAGTGATAAAAGACAGAGAGAACCAGTTGGGTTTTAGCCCAACATACTTGTTAACTTAAAGGCTTTTGAAAGCTTTACTTTCTTCTTGAAAAATACTTGGGCAGACTAGTTGGTCTCCATAGGGCCTTTCATGATGTCTAATTTCTTGAATAGAAGATGAGAAAATGGGTTTGAAATTTTTGGGGTATCATGTCTGGTGTTGCAAGGTTAAGGTTTTATGTCTAAGGGTCCAATTTCGGATAAATATGAATAGCAGTGACACGAAGATCATGCAAGGTCTCCTCTGTCAGGTGGCTAGTCTCTCTATTCCCATATAATTTGGCACATTTCAAAGGACAGCTTTCCTCACAAGGCATGGGTTTAATGTCTCGACTCCTGTCTCTATGCATCCTGCTTTCATTTGCCAGGTAAAGCTTAGTTTTCAGTCTCCTAGCCAAGGAGTTTGTGGAAGCGTCTTCTTCAGCAGCCAGCATGTAAGGCATCTTTCAGTCAAGCAAAGCTTGTGTTACCAGTGTTAATTGGATAGAAGTTCCCACAGGCAAAACAAAATCCTTAAATTGACTGAAATGAACTTGTGTGAAAAGAAGGCTTAAGATGATGGTCAGGACTACTGTAGGTTTATGGGATGCTGGATTTGGTCTCCTGGTATTTCATCCTTTAGTTCACACAGTGTACAGAAGTAAACTGACACTCAAATCTCTCTGAAATGTGGGTGGATGCCTGAATGAAATAACAAATGGACAAATAAAAGAACAAATATAAAGCCCCCAAGATGATTCACCCCACTTCCTTACCATGATTCTTCCCTTCCTCAATGCTAAGGATGTAACCTGTGGCTTCATGCAAGCCAGGCAAGCTCTCCACCACTGAGCTACATTTCCTAGTCGCCACTAAGGCTACCCTTTTGTGGTAGCAATTTTCAGACACTTTCAGAGCCCCAGGCACATGCCAACACTTCTTTTGGACTGTACCTTGTGCAGTCTTTGGAGTTTCTACTTTCTGCAGTTATAGTTTTCTTATTTAGTTTTATGACTTTAGAGATCTAATTTGGCTTTGGTTCCGTATTGCACCTTCCATTAGACTCCAAGACCCTAGTGGGGTGAGGAAAGAATACTACCATCTAACATAATTTCATATTAAGCATCATGGAGAACTTATTCTTTGAATTAAAATATTAAATCTATGACTTTTTCCTATCTTGTGTGTATAAATATGTAACTATGTGTGCATGCATGCCAGTGTGCATAGGTGGCGGTCTGGGAACAACTTTAAGAAGGAAGTTCTTGCCTTCCACCTTGTTGCAGGAGTGTCTGTCTTGATTGTGTCAGTGTGGAGAGTGCTCCACGCTATCCAACTCACAAGCTTCATCTGTCTGTGCCTCCCATCTCAGTGAGTGAGTGCTGGAATTAGAGAGCGATGCAAACACACCCAATATTTTACATGGTTTCTGGGGATCAAACACAAGGCATCCTGCTTGGATGGCAATTGGTTTTACACAATGAACCATCTCCTTGGCCTTTTCTTGGATGTTTGAGTACCAAAGATAAACTGTCCATTATACTATGGTGGAAAGAATGTGGACTTTTGAATCGGGACAGATCTAGATTTGAGTCAAAGCACTGTCATTTGCCATATTGATTAGACACAGTACTTTTCAGAGAGCCTTTATTTTTCAACATATAGGAAAAGGAGCAATATACCTTTAAGGTTATTTCTGAAGATCAAGTGATATTAAAGTACAACTTTGACCCAAATGGTTCCATAGTAGGTACTACATACAAGACAACTATTCAATCAGGGAAACATGGAGAAAGCTTAGCAACCTGGGACCCCACTTGCCTTGAGCAACACACACACCCATTTCACAGAAATTCATTTAGTAACCTTGTGTTCCGACCTACCTTAAGTGGCAGTTATAACACACTCCAAACAATGCAGTGGGTTGCTCCTCTCTAGCAACTCCTTAGTAACTCACCTTTGGTGATCAAACCCATCCTGAACTCAGTGAAAAGCACCAATCCAGTCTAAACTGGTTGTAGCTACATGTGTGTAAAACATCTGGCCTCACAATGAACTTTCAGGGAAATTTTTCTACTTACTATAAATCTTATGCCTATGCATGATTGGGTATGCAAATGATTAAAATCAGGTGCATCATAGGAAAGGTCATACACAATGAGTACTAACATAATCCATGCCTGTCAATCAAAGAGCAGAGCACTTACACTCCATCCCTAGCAACTTGCTCTTCCATGCCAATAATGAGGTACTCTGAGTACTAGAATTCAGATGGTGTGCTGTTTCCTTGCAATGTATGCATTCTGTTGTTTTTATTTTTTACTTTTAAATAAAATTATATTGCTATTTTGTTATTTTTGTGTATTTTGTCTAAAAATCATGCCAAGAAATGTAGACCTCTGGTCCAGAAAAAGACTACAGATTACACTATTACTTTAATATAATATACTTAGATAATATTTTACATTTTACAAATTCTCTCATACCTTCTTTCATCCACCCCAATTCTATCATTTGATTTATATGTATATTATACAAAAGTATAATTGTATTACTAAACATTGATATCTAAGACTCAAGTTCAACTTGGAGCTTGTAGAACTGAAGCTTCTACAATTTCCAGATTTCCAGGAGCCAGAGAGTTTACCCAATTATTTCTGAGCCTTCAGCAAGCACTAGGCAGACAAGAAAATTGCTTAAATTCTATACGAGAGACTACATTCTTAGTGTTTCTCAACCTATGGCGTCTAGTTTTCTCAGCAATTTTAATTGTGAAGTATTACCTTTAATGGATGAGTGATGTCTTCAGCCCCTTTCTCAGTATTTTTAAGGAAAGCCTTTTTTGTTTTTAAATTTTTTACATTTATTTATCCAGTGTGTGTGTGTGTGTGTGTGTGTGTGTGTGTGTGTATAAGACAAGACAGCAGGCAGAAGTTGGAGTTGGTCCTCTCCTTCCACCTCATGAATTCTGGGGATGGAACTCGGGTACACAATCTTGGCAGCAAGTGCCTTTGCCTACTAAGCCATTTTGCTGTCCCAGGAAATTATTTGAATTGAATAATTTGGATTTTTTTTTCAAAGTGACCCTCAAAGTGGTAAGATTTAGCACTCCTAGCTCCTAGAAATATCCTGGTGATTTGGCCCAACTCAGAAGTTTGGTGGTGGTGGTGGTGGTGGTGGTGGTGGTGGTAGGATAGCAAGACCAGTTCAAGGCATTGTTCTGTGAAATTGCATTTATGAAAAACAAAGTTCTCTTTAAAATATATATACTGATTATTCTTTGTGTTCTTATCTCTAATACTTAATGCTGTTGCCTGGTATATACCCTCTTACTTTTGGATGAGCGGAATACTTCTCTCTCAACACCAACACTTCATTTATCTAAATGGGGAACACTATAGAATGAAAGTCTGCGCTTTAGCATCCCCAACAAGCAGGGCTTGGCTACTTGTCACAAATGGTGAAAAGCAGAAAGAGACTTTTATACAGCCCAAGCCTAACTGTTTAGGGAAATACTTTCCTTAAAAATACTGAGAAAGGGGCTGGAGACATCATTCATTCATTAAAGGTAATACTTCACAATTAAAATTCCCTAGACAGTTCAGTGTAGCACATTGCAAAGAGGAAATTGTAAATTGGTCCAATGTCCCCAAGCCTGGTTGGGTAGACTTAAGTGTTGGATTTCAATAGGTGTCAAGAGACCTACCCACCCTTAACCCATTAATCCCTGTGCTGTCTCGTGTTTGACATTTTGACACAATCTAGAGTTACCTGAAAAGAGGGAACCTCGACTGAAGAATTGTTCCCATTGGATTGGCCTATGGGCATGTCAGTGGATATTATTATTATTGATGATTGGTATGGGAAGGCCCAGTTCATGGTAGGCAGTGCTTCCCTAGACAGTTAGGCTTGGGCAGTATAAAATGTGTCTGAACATAAATTTGGGAATAAGCCAGTAAGCAGCATTCCTCTGTGGTCTTTGCTTTAGTTCTTGCTTCCAGGTTCCTTCTTTGAGTTCCTGCCCTGGCTTTCTTTTATAATAGTCTATAAGCTATAAGCTAAAATAAACCCTTTCCCAAATTGATTTTGCTTATGGTGTTAATTATAGAAACAAACTAAAATGCTGTATCAGCTAGTCTGTCCTGTGAAGTGGTCTGATAAAATGTCAAATTGTTAATCTGTTAGTTACTGGTGATGCAAACTTGCCCTTAGAGATAGTGTCTTCTTCTTGTAGGAATAGTGTCTTCTGTGAGGTTTTACTGTCCCTACAATCCAAGATAACTGCAGGTTCAGTACAATGACTTGTCTCTGTGCTGTCAGGCAAAGTAAAAGAGACAGAAACAAAATGAAGGCAGAGATGTCAGACTTATATCCTTCTTTTAGTTACCTGTGGACCCAAGTGAGGGGTCAATACTTTTTAGAAAAATGAGTTTTGACATGCCTGTTTCGAGCTGTGCTGAGATTGGAATAGTTATTACAACTTACGGTGCCTTTAGGTGTTTCTTATAGAACTAAGATCATTTCCTTGAGAAGGCTTGACTTTCTGGAGCTCAGATCCTTGGGGTAAGTTTCATATTACCTATGATGGGAAAATTCAGATCATGGGGAAAAAATCAATTAGAGCTTTGGTCAGATCAACTACACAAACACGAGTGTGATAAATGAATACCACAGTGTTCATAAGCAAGTGAACCCCAGGCTAAAATTCATGGCTACTGACTATGCGGCGTTAGGTAAATCAGTCTACTTCTCTGAACTGTGTGTTCTTTCCTGTTAAATCAGACACAATGGCTTATCTGCCACACATAGTTATTCTGAATATAAGAAACTGAAAAAAAAAAAAACCCACACTGTAAATGTTCTCTTAAAGTCCCATTCCACTAAAATGTAATCTGTAGTCTCTTTCTGCATCTGATGCAAATGTAGCACGGCCCTGTGTAATAATCTGGAGTGTGTGTTTTAATGCTACTTGATGGCCTAAACAATGAGTCTGAAAAGCATTGTTGGGGACATAGATACAAATGACATTCTGCCACCAATAAGGCTTTCTGTTTTTGAATGAAAAATGCCTCTTAGGGAGTGAAAGTTTTCCCATATGTTCATCTGCTCATGAGTAGCGACAAAGTTATCGTAAAATAATTATTCCATGTTGTCCCATTTTGCATGTTTATAGCAAGAGGAATTTCTATACCCTTATCATTCCTTGTGGATTTCTGCAAACATTTCTTTTTCAGTTATGACTATAGTCATTTCTTCCATTGAGTAAAAGATCTGCTCTTCTGCCTCCTTTGTGAGTGTATATTTAATGTTTTTTTCTAAATACTCCTGGCTGCCTTGCTTATATAAATGTGCTCAGCGTTTTATTTTACTGAGCCTTCTACCTAGAGCAGCTGTCTTCTTTCTGTCAAACTCAGACCACTTTTGCCTTCAAAACCCTGCTTAAAATTCATCTGTGCAGAGTGCTTAATCCATTAGCAAAGATTTGGTAAGCCCTGGCTTGAGGTAGGCCCTGTGGGGGCTAGGACAGTGTCCTGTCCTTCAAGGAGAATTGAAGGTATGATGGGGAAATAAGACACTTGCACAGAATGGGGATGAGTTAGCAATCATGAATAGCATGCTGTGAGTGGCAGGTAAGCTGTACAGGCAGGGTGTCCTGGTGGAGAACACTGCAGGCAGGCAGGCCACATCAGAAGTAGAACATGAGCTAGGTCTCAGATGAGGACTATGGAGATAGAAATGCTAACTATTATCATGTGATTATCATGTGTAGTATACATGAGCTGAATTATTACATTGTATTTCATAAATGTAAACAATTAAATGTAATCAACAAGGATTGGGGAAAACAGCTCTGTGAATAGAGTAAGACCATAGAGGACTATAGTTCAAATTTCTCAAATTGATGTAAAAAGATGGGAAGGTCTGGTGGCTGCTTGTAATCCCAGCACTTGAAAAGTAGACAGAGGGCATCTCCAAGGCAAGCTAGCTAGCTAGAGTAGTAGGAATCGGAGAGCTCTTGCCTTGGCTCATTGAGAGATCCTGCTTTAATAAATAGAACAGAGAGTGATTCTGGAAGGCACCTGACATGGGTTTTCATATAGATGCATACTTGCTGGTGCATGCATTTCCACACATAAAACACACACACACACACACAGAGAGAGAGAGAGAGAGAGAGAGAGAGAGAGAGAGAGAGAGAGAAAGAGAGAGAGAGAGAAAGAACAAGAGATAGAGAGAGATTATCAGTAAAGAACTGAAAAAAGAGAATGTGTTGCTTTCCAAATAGGTAGAGGAGATGGTAGGAAGAAGACAAAGAAGAGAACGGAAACTTAAAAGGGACAGTATAAGGCAAAGAATTGGGGATGTAGACACTTGTTCCTGAGTAGTGAGAGTCCCAGAGGCAGCAGTTGCAGAGGCTTAGTGAGTGGCAACACAGCTGAAAAAGGAGCTCAGGGTCAAATGAAGGGCTTGGATATCAGGCCAAGAAGCCAGATCACTGTTCTGTCATCAATGGGAAGTTATTAAGGACTACTGTATAGGAAGATGACCTGATATAACCCAATCTGAGTATACTTATCTAAGGATAGTATACATGATAGCCTAGGAGCTGGAAGTACAAGATTGTGGCAACAGCAGACAGACAAAAGAGACTGTGACTTCGAGCAGGCTTATCACTCTACCCTTCCAGGACTCCAATAGTCTGCATTCTTAGCTCTCTCTATGAAGCTTCATTTGGGATCTGATAATAGGTGGGAGGTAATTTTGAGGACAGAACGTGGATTTTTGATCCAGTCAGACCTAGATGCAAATTCATGTTGTACCACTTAATCTCTGTGGGTTTGTTCCGATGATATTATCCCTGTGGACCCCGGTTTCCTTATAGTTAAAATAGTCTCAGTAGATACTCACATGGAAGTTAATAAGAAATCCTGTCACCCAGGAGATGAATGTTAAACTAACATTCCTCACCTCCATTCTTTCAGTTATCAGTGTGGCCCTGAGCACTCTTTTCTTCAGAGGAGGTGTCACCCACGAGGAGACAGTTATCTCTTTCTGCATCACTGTATTGGAAAACATCCTTGGCTGTCTTGCAAAATGTCTGACTATGCCCCAGCCTCATTAGCCTTACTCCCATAGGAGAATTCATTCATCACACCAACAAACGTTTATTTAAAGCCTATTGTATGGCATGCATTGTCTTGTAGGAAAGCAATTGTGGTGGCTTTAATATGCTTGGACTGTGGGAAGTGGCACTATTAGGAGGTGTGGCCTTGTTAGAGGATGTGCATCATTGTCAAGATAGGGCTTTAAGGTCTCATATATATGCTCAAGTTTGGCCAGTATGATCCAGACCCTCCTCCTGGCTGCCTGTGGAAGACAGTATCCTCCTAGCTGCTTTCAGATCAAGATGTAGAGCTCTCTGCTCTTCCAGCACTGTGTCTGCCCGCATGCTGCCATGCTCCCCACTATGAGGATAATGGGCTAAACCTCTGAAACTGTAAGCAAGCCCCAATTAAGTATTTTCCTTTATAAGAGTTGCCTTGGTCATGGTGTCTCTTCACAGCAAGGACACCCTATCTAAGACAGCAATGCACAAAATTAAACACAAATCTATGTCATTATAGAACTGATATTTTATCTGTGGCTGCAAAAGAATCTCACAATCAATAAATATCCAGTATGTCAAATGGTAAAAGAGGGAACAGAGCATATTAGAACATTGGTTAAGAATGGATTTCTTATTAGGTGACACTATAGAAGAGACCTGGAGTAAAGAAGAAGCCAAGTAGCTATATGGGACAATAGCTTTCCAGCAAGGAGGGAGTGCAGATGGAAGAATTTTTAAGTGACAGCATACTTCAGTGGTTTAAGGAACAATAAAGGTCCTAATGTGTTTGGAGGAGAGTAAGTGTGGTGCTTTGGAAAATAAATGTCTCCCATAGACTCATGTATTTGAGCACTTGGTCCCTGGCTACGGGCACTGTTTTTAAAGATTGTAGAACTTTTAGGAGGTGGAGACTTCCTTGGAGGAACTGTGCTACTGGGGGTAGCTTTTGAGAGGTTGTATCCTGCCCCACTTCCTGTTTTCTCCCTTTGTGTCGTGTTTGCTATCAAGCATGCGAGCTCTTCAGTTTTCTGCTCTACTTCCCTGCTGCCATTGCCTCTCTTGCCATTATAGATACCCCTTCTGGAACTATAAGACAAGTAAACCCTTCCTTCTATAAGTTGCCTTGGTCATGGTATTTTATCACAGCAACAGAAAAGTAACTAACACAGTAAGCATGGAGAACAGAATTAGGACAGGAGTCCATACATAAGTTCAGTACTCAGATAAGGTAGACTAAAGTAAGCACTCAGAGCACACCAGTGAGCCATGGGAGGATTCTATGGAGAGGAGATTGGCATCATTGTAACAGAATGATTTTATAGGGAATATGTTGTAGAGCGGGAGAAACAAAAGGGCTTAGACTGGGTAAAAGGCTTTAGCAATCCAAGAATCATCCAGGTGACACAGAATATAGACCAGGGTGATGACAGGGAGGTGGTGAGAAATAATCTGGCTCTGGATATATTTTAAAGGTATAAATGACACCATTCACTAACAGATGGGTGGCGGGGGTCAAGGCATTCAAGGATGGTCTCAAAGGGGTGTTGTTGTTGTTGTTGTTCTCCTCCCCTCCCTCCCTCCCTCCCTCCCTCCCTCCCTTCTCCTCCTCCTCCTCCTTCTTCTCTCTGAGCAATGGAAGAGTGGTGTCTTAGTCAGGGTTTCTATTCCTGCACAAACCAATGCATTATCATCTCCCTTGTTCCCATTCTTATTAAGGATCATTGTCTTAGTCAGGGTTTCTATTCCTGCACAAACATGACCAAGAAGCACTTGGGGAGGAAAGGGTTTATTCAGTTTACACTTCCACATTGCTGTTCATCACCAAAGGAAGTCAGGACTGGAACTCAAACAGGTCAGGAACCAGAAGCTGACGAAGAGAGCATGGAGGGATGTTCTTTACTGGCTTGCTTCCCCTGGCTTGCTCAGCCTGCTCTCTTATAGAACCCAAGACTACCAGCCCAGAGATGGCACCACCCACAAGGGACCTTTTCCCCTGGATCACTAATTGAAAAAATGCCTTACAGTTGGATCTCATGGAGGCATTTCCTCAACTGAAGCTCCTTTCTCTGTGATAACTCCAGCTGTGTCAAGCTGATAGGAAACTAGCCAGTACAATTGATCCCTTGTCAACTTGACACACAAACACATCATTAGTAAGCCTCAACCCTTACATTCTTATCCATCCCCAAGATCTAAATAACTTTAAAAATCCCACAGTTTTTACATATTAGAAGTTCAATCCTTTTAAAATATCCAGTATCTTTTAAAATTCAAAGTACTTTAAAATTAAAGGTATCTTAACTGTGGGCTTCACTAAAAAACTTCCTTCAAGAGGGAAAAATATCAGGGCACAGTCGCAATCAAAAGCAAAAATTAAACTCCAACTGTCCAATGTCTGGGATCCAACTCAGGGATCTTCTGGGCTCCTCCAAGGGCTTGGGTCACTTCTCCAGCCCTGTCATTTGTAGCACATTGCTTTGTCTTCAAGGCTCCAGCTGCCTGTACTCCACTGCTGCTGCTGTTCTTGTTGGTCATCTCATGGTACTGGCATCTGCAAAACACTGCTGTCTTCAGCTGTAACTAGGCTTCACCAACAGCCTCTCATAGACTCTCTTCATGGTGCCAAGCCTCAACTCCTTTGCATTACCCCTTCAGTCCTGGGTCATCAATTGCAACTGACGATGCACCTTCACCAATGGCCTTCCATGGCCTATCAGTGCCAAGCCTCAGCTGCTCTGCATGACCCCTTCATGCCTTCAAAGCCCGTACCACCTGGGTGACTCTTACACATTACCAAGTCCTGCTGCTGCAAGAGGTAAAACTTTGGCTATTTCTGGAACATAGCCTCTTTGTGTTCTCAGAAAGCACTTCCCAGAAGATGTCACCTCAATGATGCTGGTCTCTTCTTAATCACCGCTAATTTCTTAGCTCCAGCTAACCAGCACCGATAGTCCCAGTAATGCAAAAGTTTCACTATAGTAGTTTTGGTATCTTGTTAATCACAGCTGATTCTTCAGCCCCAGCTATCCAGAACCACAGCATCTTCCCATTCAAAATAGCAATGGCCCTGAAAAGAGTCTTTAATTTTCCCCCTGAAATTTCACAAGCCAGGCCTCCGTCTTCTGCACTGTTCTCAACATTATCTTCCAAGCTCCTACACAACATCTGACAGAGCTCTTAACAACGAATGGATCTTCAAGCCCAAAGTTCCAAAGTCCTTCCACAGTCCTCCCCAAAACATGGTCAGGTTGTCACAGGAATACCCCACTATGCTGGTACCAATTTGTCTTAGTCAGGGTTTCTATTCCTGCACAAACATCGTGACCAAGAAGCACTTGGAGAGGAAAGGGTTTATTCAGCTTACTCTTCCACATTGCTGTTCATCACTAAAGGAAGTCAGGACTGGAACTCAAACAGGTCAGGAAGCAGGAGCTGATGAAAAGGCCATGGAGGGATGTTCTTTACTGGCTTGCTCAGCCTGCTCTCTTATACAACCCAAGACTACCAGCCCAGAGATGGCACCACCCACAAGGGGCCTTTTCCCCTTGATCACTAATTGAGAAAATACCTTACAGTTGGATCTCATGGAGGCATTTCCTCAACTGAAGCTCCTTTCTCTGTGATAACTCCAGCTGTGTCAAGCTGACATGAAACTAGCCAGTACAAGTGGAGTTGCCATTGACTGAGCTACAGAATACCAAAGCATAATACATTTTCAGAGAGAAAGCCATACTTTGGCTATGCTGAGTTTGAGGTGTCCATTAGACATCTACAAAGAAGATGGATACAAAGAAAATGGATACAAGGAAGATGGATAGTCACATCAGTCAGTGGAGGGCGGTGAGTACATACACGCTCTATTCCAAAATTTAATACATTTAATACATGAAAATTTAATACATTTAATACATTTGATAAGTACAAAGTCTGGAAACTATGTAACTTTTCTGCATTTCTACCATGTCCTTGTGAACTGCTATATGTGGTTACTCTTCCTCCTTGGGGTAAAATCTATATCTATCTATCTATCTATTTATCTAGATGGTGTGTGTGTGTGTGTGTGTGTGTGTGTGTGTGTGTGTGTGCGTATGTGTGTGTGTTTGATACGAAGTTTGACAAATAGATTCTGAAGGATGTCATACACCTAATATGCTATTTTGGAACAATTATAGGGAGGGACTCCACTAAACTTTTCTGAAGAAAGATGTTTTCCAAAAGGAACTTAATTGTCTCGAATCACTTCTCTGGTAATCTCAGCAACTGTGGCTGACTAAACAGGTATCACTGAAGGGACCCTGGAGTTCAGGACCATATCCAGAGGAACTTTGTTACCACCTTTTCCCCCTCAGGACCTACTCACTTCTCTAAACAAACAAACAAACAAACACAAAACAAAAACAACAAACAAACAACAACAACACCCCCCCAATCTCCTTAGTTGTCTACATTTGCCTCCCTCTCCCTTATGAGGATAGATAAATTTCTAAATCTCATTGCATATTTGACATTCATTTTCTTTCATGTCGATGCCTTTTTGTACATCATACATTTTGCATTCATTTTCTCTCTCTAATCTGCCTGCTGTCAGTTTATTTAATAGGCTCAATTACCGAAAGCCCTGAGAGAGTAGAGCAAAACTCTTCCCTCTTCCACACATCCCACTTAAGCACAGCTATCTTACAAAGCATCTCTTCTAAACGTATATAATGTCATCTCTATTTTCCACATGAGAAAACTGAGGTGGTCTAAGACAAACAACAATCACTTGTATTGAATCACATAACTGAGATGTAAATAATCTAAGATGAGAATCTATCTCCAAAAGCCCGTGATTCCCCTCAGCTGCCTGCAGTCACTAAGTGCACCGTAGTTACCCCTCTGATCTCTATGCTAGTAAAGGGAATATCTACCCTGATTCTTGATTTATCAAGCTTTGAGGAGGTGGGGGATAATTCTGGTTAAAAATACTAGCTTGGTCTAATGTGCAGAGGTATGGGAAGAGAGAGTGAATTTAGCAATGCGGTAGCATGGCTTCTTTGTAGGTTAGCAAATAATAATGTTGGAATATAAGATTATATCCTGGCCAAGGAGCCCATGTAAGCAAGTCAAGGGTCTGACAAGGGCAGAATTGAAAACCAGAGTCCAGGAGGTAGAAAGGTGATAGAGAACTTTATTTTTCTGTTTAACTCAAAAGGGGCAGTTTTAGCTGGGTGTAGCCATATGGGAATGTGGATCTAATGTTAACAGGCCTTGTGATTTTTTTGTTGTTGTTGTTGTTTTTGTATTTAGAAAAGTAGGAAAGCAGCATTCTAAAAACGTGAAACCTCCAGGTTTCTAAATGCTACAATTGAATTTTCTTTTCAGTTCCAAGTTTTAGCCCATAGTACACCAAACACAACACATCTGTTTGCTGACTGTGGCCCATAGGTTTATCGTTTTAAGACTTATGCTGTAGGGGACAGGGCTCTCTGGAAGCAGAGAGGCAAGCTGAAGCAATGCATCAAAAAACATACAACATGGTAATAAAAAGGGAACTCGTGGCCTGAGGTTGTAGCTCAGTGTTAGAATGCCTGCCTACTGAATGTGAAACTTTTAGATTCAATACACAGCACTTCATTAATATAATGATAATTATTATAACCACATGCATTTCTCTCAACCCCTGGCTTCCTGTGATATTTCTAAAGTGCATGAAGTCTTATTTTCTGTCTCTTGGGAATCAAAATGATGTGCTAGGTCAAATGCAGTTCTGAAGGCTTCTAGAGGCAATGGTGCAAAGGGAGTCTTTCTTGGTCCAGTTTTTAAGAGAAAGGACCACGGTAAGATGGTGCATCAGATGAAGACATTTGCTGCTCTACAGTCACAAATCGGATGACCTGACTTTGATCCTGAGAACTTATGCAAAGGTGGAAAGTTACAACAAATTCCACAAATTTGTCCTCTGACTTCCTCATGTGCTCAGTGGCATGTGAGCCCCACCCCCCACCTCACACACACACACAGAGTGATAAATTAAAAAGAAAAAGTTGGTAGAGCATGGGAAGCAGGGACCAGTAGGACCCCTCCAGCATCACCACTCATGACCACTCCTACCATCATCAGGAGATGGATGTCATTTATTTTCCTCTCATTTTAGAGGAAGGAAAGATAGCCTCTTTAAATTGTGTGAGCAATAAAGTCAACACAGCCAGTGATGAGGCTGATAAGGAACAATGTAATAGCTGTTACAGTTTAAACCCTTCATCTTCCAGTTGGAGAAACCAAGCAAGTTGTTTCCCCTACTCCCTCTGCTCAGAGTGACCCAACAAACTAGTGCTAGGGTGATGCCTCCTGACTTCTGATCTAGCATTCTTTCCAATAATCCTGGCTGTGATAATTAAGGTAAATCAGCTTGGCGGTTTTCCTAGCATCTAGAATTCCTGGTCTGGACAAGTAGATCTTGAGAGCCGCTGTTGCAAGCCTTTCTTTTCCTCCTTATCTGTGTGATGAAGAGATCCTTTTGCAAACGTCCTGTTTCGTTGGTAAAGGTTAAAAAGAGGACAAAAAGATGTTTTTGAAGCACTGAGGCCATGCGCTAGGCTACGAAAGAAAGCTTGTCTGTGGCTGATATATTTAAAGCTTATGACCCCTGTGCTCTCTGCGCTGACCTCCCCACCATATGCTTTTGGTTTTGTTTCTCTTTTGTCTCCTTTCTACACTTTTCTGTGTTTTTCTTCTCCCTTATGAGCCTAGGTCTTAGGCCTAGCCTTAAGTGCTCTGGTGCACCACTGAGGCTCCTCAGTGGCCTTTACTTCGCTTGCTTCAAGTTAATAAAGTTGCTAATTATTCATTTCTCCATTACATGGAAATGAGCGTACCTACCGGCTAAAAAAAGTGGCTGCTTGCTCTGCTACAGCTATTTAGTTCTCTAAAATCGGAGACTACTAACACTTGTCAATTGTGACTCTTGACAACTAATCTTTTCCATCCTTCATTTCCAGGTCTATTGTTCTGACATTTGCCATTTTTTTTTCCTCTGACCCTGTTTCTGATTGGTGCAGCTGTTGAAGATGCTGCAGTTGCAGCAGTGTACATCTGGAACATTTGGCTGACTTGTTGAACTTACCCCAGGGAGTACTCCAGGGGAAGCATGGGAAGGGCGGAGAGGCCAGAACAGTTGCCTGCGAATACAGATGCCAATAGTGTCTGGCCATGCTGTGGACCACCCCTGTAAAAATTCACCTCATTATGACCCTCAGTTTCCCCACCTGCTCCTCGAAGGCTCAAGTTCTTCCAAAACTTCTGCAGCTCTGGAAGAAGATAAACTTTTGGCTGTGGGTTCTCTCACACAGCACTCTCTGCACTGTGAAAGGGATCAATGTATATCTGTTGAATGAAGTAATATATCAAGAAATCCCAGGAAACGGTTTTTGCCTTCAACGGACAGCATCACTTCAGTTTTACTTGGCACTAGGCACCCTCTCTATGCCCTCAGACTGTGCCCCAAGACTCATTTGAGGAGTGAGGTTGCCCGGTTCCCAGTCTGTTTGGCTCCCAGGCTCCTAGGTCTCCTTTTCTTCTGGCGAGCCATTGAATTGCAAACACAGCAGGCATGGTTTCATTCCAAACCCTGAACTGTTTTAATTAGTTTAACGTCTGTTAAACGCTTTGAAGATTGAAAGCAACAGATAAGTACTGGATGATGTTATTAGCAACTGCAGTTAATTGCAAACATTTCTATTAATGCTAGTTTCTGCCTCCTTTTCTTTTCTCCACGTTCTTTCCAAGGTTCCCAAATTCTTCTCAGCCTCCCCCTCCTGCCCTCCCCCATAGCGGCGCTGAAGGGTTAAACCGGGGTGGAGTCCAGAGATGAAGGACAGCCGCCCTCACCAACTGCAACGGGGCAAGCGGGAAGAGCTGGGTGGGGCTGCCAGGCAGAGGTGAACCCCCACGCCCCCAGGCCCCGCCCCACGGCTGGAGGCCCGAGTGGAACGGCAGGGGGCGGGGCAGCCAGGCCTGGCGGACCTGTGGTTGGGCGTCCCGGCCGCCCCTTGAGGCATGGGGCGGGGTAGGTGAGGACCTCCTCCCTCGTCCCCTCTCGGGCCGCGCCGCCCCTCTCGCCCGCCCCTCCTCCTCCCTTTCCCACCCCTCGGAGTGGAGCTGCACATGCGGCTGCTCCCTGTTCTGTCCCGCCCAGCCACCGTCGCTCAGGAACGGGTCCCTGCAGCCCCCAGCCGATGGCAGGACAGTAGTCGCCTGTCAGGGGTCGTGAAGGACTAAGGCAGAGGCAGAGGCTCCCGGGCCTCAGATAGTGGTTGTCTCTGGAGGCCATGGGCTACCCAGAGGTAGAGCGCAGGGAACCCCTGCCTGCGGCAGCACCAAGGGAGCGGGGCAGCCAGGGCTGCGGCTGTCGCGGGGCCCCTGCTCGGGCGGGCGAAGGGAACAGCTGCCGGCTCTTCCTGGGTTTCTTTGGCCTCTCGCTGGCCCTCCACCTGCTGACGCTGTGCTGCTACCTAGAGTTGCGGTCCGAATTGCGGCGGGAACGGGGAACCGAGTCCCGCCTCGGTGGCCCGGGTGTTCCTGGCACCTCTGGCACCCTAAGCAGCCCTGGGAGCCTCGACCCTGTGGGTCCCATCACCCGCCACCTCGGGCAGCCGTCCTTTCAACAGCAGCCTTTGGAACCGGGAGAAGATCCACTCCCCCCTGACTCCCAGGACCGGCACCAGGTGAGTCACCTAGGAGGGGCTGCGGCCTTGGAGGCCCCCTCCTCTGCTCGGTTGGGCGGGGGCCTGGGCCTCAGGGCTCAGGGGACTCTGCCACTCAGAGCCAAGTTCCAGGTCAGGAGCTGGGAGTGGGCCGGAGTGCTGGGGAGAGGTTGTCCAGGGCAGGTTGTTCTCGGTTCCTGCCTTGGCTCATCCAGACCCTCTCTGGTCCCGTGGAGTTGGAAAGCCCAGACTGCACGCGCCGCCCCCCCCCGGGGGGGGGGGTGTGGGCTGCTTCGCGAAAAGTTGGCCTGCCTTGCACCCATCCGGGCGCGGAGGTGCCTGCGCCGCCCCCGTGGCCGTCTAACGGCGAGCAGCTTGGCCCCTCGTGCCTCCTGGTGAGTTTCTCTGCCCGTGGTGCTTGTTTCTTCGTGTCCCGAGCTGATGCCAGCACTAGCAGGCTCCTCTTTGGAGTTGAAGCTGTAAACAGCTGTACTAACTGTTCCACGCCCGTTGAAACAACTTTTAACCATACTTTCAGCGCTGGGTTCTTGTGCGCTGACCAGGACCTGAGCTTTTTCACACTTACCTGCAACTTGAGACAGATTCTCCTCTGCGTTCTAGCTAGGATCAGCGCCCCTGAGGAATTCTGGTAGAAATATGCCGTCTTGCTAGACAACTTCTGAACAGCAATTTAAAAAATCTATGGAAATAAAACTCACCCTTTGCATGCCGGTTCTGACACTCTTGTAGATGGAGTTGGGTGCAGTGGGTGTAAAGAGTTTTCTTTATTGCTGCCTTTGGAACAGGACGTTGGATTTTTGTTTTGTTTTTGATAATCTTTAGAGGGTTTGTATCTCTTTTAGCAAACCATTATCGTGTTTGTTTTTCTTACTCGTTATTCAAGCAAATTTAGTGTACTTGATATTAAGTCTTCCTGTGGTTTCCATAGCTGTCTCATACTTGAATCTTAGGCAGAACATCCAAGAATCTTTTTGAGGTGGTTAAAGACTAATGGTGAATTAGTAACTTCTGGAGAAAACGACAAGTTGTGTAAGTAAGCTACTTGAGGTGAGGCATGGAAGCCTTCTTTCTGTATTTGGTGCTACACCCATAGTCATTGCCACAACTCTTTAAACATTATTTGTGTTGCTTTGACTTTCCAAGTTGTACACTTTAGAGGTGTCACATTCATAATAATACTCTAGTGTCAGGACGCACACTTTCTCCTCCTCCTCCTCCTCTTCTTCTCTCCCTTTCTTTCTTAACAATGTGCTTTGTAAAATTGCCTCAGACCTAAAATGTCTTTCAAAGACACTCAAATTTATATAACATCTTATCAAAGAAGAGAATCAGTAGAAGGGCTTCTCATACTTGAAATTTTAAACACCGGGGCTAAATGAGAATTAATTAGGACTCTGGGTCTTTTATTTACTACCCCCTCTCCAGGATCCCAGTAGAGGTACTTAGCAGCTGCACATTGATATTCTCTCTCTCTCTCTCTCTCTCTCTCTCTCTCTCTGAATGTACACACACACACACACACACACACACACACACACATATTCTAATGAAATCAGGGTGTTCACCTTCTTTACTCAAATGGTGGTCAAAGATTTTGATGGACACAGCTCTGTTTAGAGATCGGTGGGACAGCAGTATCTTAGAGCTTCTGTGATGGCATGGGACTCTCACAGCTTTGCAATGATGTTTAGTTGCTTATGCCAGATGTAGCAAAGATACTTATGTGTTTCATTCAGCACAGCTTCTTATCTGCTCTCCTTTAGCCTATTTTAGTCTATGGGGCAGTCAAAGCAGTGGTACCAGTTCTTTACACTTATTAGCATTCATTGGAATTTATGTTTTCCAGATTTGTAAGGTACCACCTGAATCTATTTTATTGATTCCTTTGGAAAACATACAGGCCTCAAGGGAGAAGTGGCCTAAGATATCCTAGCTTGAGTCAAAACTAGGATGAAGGTGCTCTCCCATCCTACAATTTAGTACACAGTCCTCCATAATATAGTGTCTACTGAGAAATTTTTTTGATGAAGGGACAACAGGTTGAAGTTCCATAGTAGGCTTTTTACAAAATGAAGGGCTCAGATCTGTGTCATTTTGCTCTGCTCTAACTAATTTTGACCAGACTAAGTTTAACCATGTATTCCTTATTCATCTTGAATTTCACTTTCAGGAGAATTTTAGCCCACTGAAGACATTTTATCCTAGATTCAACTCGTTTGTTTTGATGATATTAGCCTTAGCAAGCACACAAACAAACAAATATATAAATGAATGAGTAAGTAAATAAAGGGAAAGTTGATTGGTTAATCGATTTACATTGCTATGCTATATCTTGGGTAACATTTCTAGTGCCCTGCTGCACCCTCTGCTGGTTTTTCAGTGACATTTAATTGTAGTATCTGCTGACAGTCAAAATTCTAACTTGTGCTGACAGATTCGTATTCATAAATAAGGAAGTAAATAGCTTTGTGGGACTTGGCCATGTAGGTCTTATTTTATATTTTAGTTTTCCAACATAAGCAGCTGCTGTTACAGCAAACCTTGTACGCAGAGAACTAGAGACAAAGCCGGCATCTTCCAGTGGGCACTGTACTTGGGTTTCCTACCAACATATTTAGAAAGAGTAAAGGGAAACTGATGCAACTAAACCATGGTGAGCCCAACAGTCAGTGGCTTTTCATTATGAGAGGTCAGACATGTATTTAGGCAAGGGGAAAGGTATTCATACTTATGAGATGATTGGACTGTGGGCCCTTAATTATGACTCAAAGAAAGACTCCAGAAATCATTGAAATCTGTACCATATTGGAATTAAACAAACAAACAAACAAACAAACCAGGATATGGAAAGAATTCAGGACACAAAGCAGGAATATAAGCAATTCTCTGCAAGGGAGATTTTGGAAAGGTGGGGACATGGTTTCTGATCATAAAAACTGAGAGGTTGACATTAGAGTTTCTGGAATCATGGGCTGTCTCCCTCAGCTGAAGGAGTAGCTGCATTTGGATACTTAGTGAAGATAAGCTTGAGGGCTAGAGATGCACCAGTAGTGTCTGATTTTGACAGCAAATAATTCAAAACATTGAAAATCACTGGATCACACTGTAGAGAAGAAGGTCTGGTCATGATTATGTCTCTCAAATGTCAAAAACATGGCGGAAAAAAAATCTCAGGAACGTGTCAACAACAAAACAAACCTTTTTTCCATGAAGAAGATCAGATGTGATTTTTTTTCCTACAATCAGAAAGAAAATTCTGATGGCTGTTACTCAAAAAAAAAAAAAATCTTATAACCAATTGTAAGTCTCCAGAAACCCAATTGAATTCATCAAAAGTGGGAATTTTCTAGTTGGTTTTTTTTTTTTTCCAATCTGGAGAACTAGAGAGAAGTGGGGGGAGGAAGTGGGGAGAATTAAACCAGGAGAGAGATGAGTAACATTGTTGGCATAATTTAATAATCTAAGCTCAATTAAAAAAAATTCTCTGTGGCAGGTACAGGTGTTAAATATCAGATATTGAAGCTGGAGAGATGCCTCAGAGGTTAAGAGTACTGGTTGCTCTTCCAGAGGACCTAGGTTCAATTCCCAGCACCCACATGGCAGCTCAAAACTTCCTGCAACTCCAGTTCCAGGAATCTAACACCCTCAAACAGACAAGTATTAGATGTCTTTTAATGTTGGTAAAAGTTCTGTTGAGAGAGATAGAGGTGGCATCTCATAAACTAAACTACAAACAGATCAATAGGAATTTATTCAGGACTGTTTGAGATATTTGAGATATATTCTTAATTATTTGAGGTGATATCATAGAAGACAGCTTTAATGATCAACATAAATCTTTGGGTATAACTTGCTGTGTTATTAGAATACCAAGTTTTGATACCCCTAATAACTAAGAATCATTCTGGGTGATTCATGTCGAACATAACAGATCCCACAAATTGTGTATATGGAATCTAGATCAAATAGGTTTTCATGAGTTTAAATGCACACTTTCCAGTGTCTTATTTAAGTCTTTTGAGGAATTGCTATCATAATATCACTCTCATTTTGATTCCCACTAATTTTACTCCTGGACGTCACCAACCATATTCTCTTTGGGAATTATTCTGTCTTTGTTACTGAGTTTCATCTTAATAAACTCCTTTCTTTACCCTAAAGCTCCTCCTCTGTAGTGTCTTCATGATTCCAAACATATCACTAGTTATAACCAGGTAGAAATATAGTTGTTGAATTAAATTATTTTGGGACTTAGGTGACGTGGATATAAAACAAAGCCATTTTATAGAACAGGTCTGCTTCTCTCTGGTCCTGCTAAGTCTGTGAACTGTGAGTTTTGCTTAGGTGAGTAAATAGTTGGTATGTTTCGCTGGTTTTGATAATAATTGGGAAGTGAGGTAGAAACGAGGAATCCTAACTGTGTGATCTATTTCCGAGTCTCACACCTTTCCTCTAAGATGGTACTAAAGGGTTTTTGTACTATATTGTTTGATGTTTCATATGCTGGTAGGTCTCATCCTTCTCTCTTAGACCTTGTGAAGAAAATGACTGTAATCTATCTGTAACTATGTTATAGAGAAGATATCTTTATACTAGAGAATTTCTGAAGCAAATTTCATTCCTAAGAGCATTACCAAACCTTGTGCCTTTGACTGTAGCTGTTGTAGAGAACCATCTTTGTCTGATTCCTATGTAAATACCCAGTGCTTAGTCTCTCATTTCTATTCTTTTTCTTTACGTTTTATTGACATATAACACACATACAGAAACACATGTACTTCATGATTTACCATTTGGTGAAATATTACAAAGTAAGCACAGTCATGTTGTTTGCACCTAGGTGAAGAAATAAAATATTTTTACCATTCTGCAAACCCTTAATTATGTCCATCTTTATCACTAAATGATCCTCACTCTCCAAAGACAATGACTGTCTTCACTTCTATTATCAGAAATAATTTTGTTCATTTGAACTGTACATAAATGGAATCAGATAGATGTACTCTTTTGAGTCTTGTGGGTTTTGGTTAGCACTATATTTGTGATAACTGTTGCAAAGAGAATTTTTATAATTTATATCTTTGTGTGTTCTGTTGTTGAAATACGTAATAATTTATAAATTCCTTATGATAATAACTATGTATGATATTTCCAGTTTGAAGTTATTATGAATAATGTTTTAGATATTTTTATACAAGTCCACTTATTAGAATTTCCATTTACTATTTATCTAGGATTAGTTTCTGTGTAATGGAGAATACATATTTTGAACTTATTGATGATTTTCTAAGTTATCGAAAATTTGTTTCTCACCAGCAATGAATGAGAAGTACTGTCATTCTGGTGAGTGGGTTTGTAGTGATATTTTCTGTTTGTATGTGATATTGGGAATCAAACTCAAGCCTTCAGGTTCTCTAGGTAAGTAGTCTACCCGTGATTTACATCCTTAATTTTAATCTTAAAGGATTTTAAAGGATTCTTCACTGAAGACTGATGAGGTTGTATTCCTTATCATGTGCTATTATCAATTTAGACATCTTCATGAAGTAATTATCCACCTATCTATATCATCTATATCTATCTATGTCTGTATGTAGATGTATATATAATATATATTTGCCTATTTTCCTGTCCACTTACACTGTTTTTACAGATTTTTTATATAATTAAAAATTGGTTATTTTTATTTTGAATTATGTGTATGTGTGCTTGTGTGCATATGGGGAGTATGTGAGTGCAGAGAGTAGAATTCTCAGGAGCTGGAGTTGTGAGCCTCCTGACATGGGTGCTTCCAACCAAGCTCCAGTCCTCTTCTGGAGCAACAAGCTGAGCCATTTCTCTAGCCCTAAAAATCTTTATATATATTGGAAATTACTTCTTACATTTTGCAAAACAGTTTCAAATTTGTGGCCTACTTTTATAATATCTTTTGATGAAGAGAAGGCTTTAATTTTAATGTGTCAAATTTTTCTTTCATGGATAGTGTTTTTGTAACCTATTTAGGAAGTATTTTTCTAGGGCTGAAGAGATGTCTCAGTGGTTTAAGACTACTTCTGCAGAGAGTTAGAGTTTGGTTCCATGTACCCACTATTAGATAGCCCATAACTACCTAACTTCCTCTCCAGAGATTCTGATGAAGCTCTCTTACACACACACACACACACACACACACACACACACACACACACACACACACCACAGACACAAAACAAGCCTTTTTTTTTTTTAAAAAAAAAGTATTTTCTCACTTTGAAATCATTGGACATGCTCTTCCATTCTCTTCTCAAAGTTTTGTATTTGTGCCATTTGCAGTTAGAATTGCTGGCCACCCGGGATTGATTCTGTGTATGGTAGAGACATAGAGGTCAGGCCCTATATTTTTCCATGTAAGTATCCAACTGATCTAGACATATTTATTATATGGATTTTTTATGCTTTTCTACATTCTTACTTTTTCATCCATCCATTGTTTATATACACTCACAATTGTTCCTGAGTTGTTTATTCTATTCTGTTGATCTGTTTCTCATCAGTCTATTTTCTGTTACTGGAACAAAATAATTGAGGCTTGGTACTTGAAAGTGAAAGAGATTACTTAGGTCATTTTGGAGATTCAAAAACATCCATTCAGCTTGAGTGAGAGTACCCTTGGCTAGATAACAAAATGGTGGAGAAAGACAAAGAGACTACATGCAGAAAAGGAAAATTTTCTATGGGTTGGCCTCATTTCAGAGCAACTTATCCCTTTGAGAACTAATGTATTCTGTAAGAAAAGGGTTATACCTTCTGAAGGCAGTACCCTCAGTGATGAAATTACCTTGCATGTAGCCTTACCTCTTAAAAGTTCTACCAAATCAACAGTGCCATACAGGGTTAAGCATTCCTCACATGAATCCTTGGGATATAAAACCACAACCAGGCCATAGCACACCAGTACTACCAGTGTTAGTGACTGAACCCTATAATAAGCTCTTGATATCTAGGAAAGCAAGTCCTTCCAACTTGGCCTTTTAAAACCACCTTGGATACTCTTAGCATTAACATTTTCACATGTATTTTAGAATTGGCTTTTTATGTACATCAAGAAAAGAGAAACCTTTTAGAATTTTTATTGCGATTACATTGAATTTAAATATTATATTAGGTAAGGTTTCTTTTCCATTGCTGAGATAAAACATTATGACCAAGGGTTTAACTGAGCTTCCAGTTCCAGAGGGTGTTTATGATAAAAGGATGAAAGCCTGAAGGTGTGGCTGTAGACAGAGGGTTAGAACAGCACCAAGAGCTCACATTTGGATGTTACAGAACACAATAGGAAACCTCAAGCCCTCCCTACAGTGACACACCACCTCCAAGAAGGCCATACCTCCAAATCCTTCCCCAAGAGTTCCAGCGACTGGTGTACAGACATGAGCCCACAGGGGAACATTCTCATTCAAACCTGCATAAAAAATCAACTTAGGAAAAAAAATCACAGCATCCAATTCAGGAACATCGTATATTCTTCCATGTCTTTAATTCTTGCTCATTTTCCTGCTGATACTTTTTATGTTTATATAGAGAGGTTTTCCAAGGTGTTTTTTATGCCATTGTATATGATAGCTATGATGGAGGTTGTGTTTCACCAGCTAGATTCCACTTCAGAAAGGCAGGATTTATGCCCCCCCCCCCCCCCCCCCCCCCCCCCCCCCCCCCCCCCCCCCCCCGTGGAGTACCAAGAGTACCATCAAAAGACAGAGTTCACCTGAGAATTGTCTTCTGAGGCAAATGTTTCAACCAAGGAAAGACTTCCTTCCTTGACTGCCTGGGTCTAATTGACTAATCACTGTAGAGCTATAAATCACTTCCCCTTTCTTCTAAATTAGGAAAACATTGAAGAGTCATATATAAGCCATACTAGCTCAAGAGCTCAATATAGTTTTGGTTAGGGCAATTTGGTGATTGACTTTTTCCTTGTCTTGCACATATGTGGATCCCCAAAGCACTATCTATAATAAATCCTGCATGTTAATATAAGCCTTTCAGTTGACTTGGTAGGAATTCCGATGTAAGTCTATATAATTTAAAAAAAAATTTGTGATTATAACATTATTACCTCATTTCCCCTTCAAACCCTCCATCCATCCAAATTCTCTCATGTAGCTTCCTTGTTCATTTTCAAATTTATGACCTTAAAAATGCTTTAAGTTAAGCCGGGCGTGGTGGCACACGCCTTTAATCCCAGCATTTGGGAGCCAGAGGCAGGTGGATTTCTGAGTTCGAGGCCAGCCTGGTCTACAGAGTGAGTTCCAGGACAGCCAGGGCTACACAGAGAAACCCTGTCTCAAAAAACAAAAACAAAAACAAAAAAACAAAAACAAAAAAGAAAAAAATGCTTTAAGTTTAACTTTAAATGCTTTTTGCTGGTGTTTAGAAATGTAGTTTAATTTTACATATCAAGTTTGTATCCAAAGATTTACTAAACTCACTTATTGATCCTAATAATTTACTTGCATGTTCTTTTGGGTTTTTCACATGTCTAATAAAATGTTCATGAAAAATATATTTAAAATGTTATTTTTTTTCCTTTTTAATCTAGATAGCTTAAAAGTTTTCCTCTGACCAAAGAGTATGCACCACAGCCTGGACCTAGGTCTTCTCACACATATGTAGCAGATGTACAGCTTGGTCTTTATGTAGGTCCAGAACAACTGGAGTGGGGGCTATCCCAAAAGCTCTTACCAAAAAGCTGTTATCCCAAAAGTTGAGCTGCCTTGTCTGGCCTCAGTGGGAGAGGATGCACCTAGCCTTATGGAGACTTGAAGTGCCAGGGTGGAAAGATACCCTGGTGGCCCCCACCCACTCAGAGGAGAAGGGGAGGGGGGATGGAGGGAAGGATTGTGGGAGGGAGTGACTAGGAAGGGGCAGTGAGCAGGAGGTAAAGTGAATAAGAAAAATAATTAAATTTTAAAAAGTTTTCTTTGTGTTGGTCAGTTACTCCTGGGTATGGGCCTGCCCTGGACTGTAGTTCATATACCCAAGGACTGTCCATGGGAGACACCTGACTTTCCCTCTGCCAGCAGCTTTCAGTTATTCCTGGGTATGGGCCTGCCCTGGACTGTAGTTCATATACCCAAGGACTGTCCATGGGAGAAACCTGACTTTCCCTCTGCCAGCAGCTTTCAGTTGCAAATAGATTCCTGGTTGGTTGAGGGTGGGACCCAGAGTTCACCTTACTCTTACTCAGTATGGGGACCCTGTCTAGCTTGAACCTGTCCAGGTCTTGTGAATGTTTTCACATTCTCGGAGTTTATTCCTGTTATTGTACCATTCCTGTTGTGTCTGGAAGAAACATTTTTTTTTTTCCTGGAGTCATCTATCCTCTCTGGCTCTTACTATGTTTCCTTTTGTTTATTTGACTTGATTTTCTTTTTTTTGTTGTTTTCTTGTTTTTACACATATGCATATACACAGCTCACCCCCCCACACACAGAGACAGAGACAGAGACAGAGAGACAGAGACAACATGAAGTTTGGGGAGAAAGGTGTAGAGAATATGGGAGAAGTTGGGGGAGGGAGAAAGAATATGATTAAAATATATTATATAAAAAATTTAAAAGTAAAATGTTTTCTTTATTATAATGTCTAGAAATTTCCAGATAATATTGAGTGGAAGTAGTAATAGGCATCCTTTTTCACTTCTGATCAGAGCAAAAAATTTATTTTTACTGTTTGTCATAGGTTATATTACTATTGTTAGTTTAAAAAGATATCAGTTTTAAACTTTTAGTTTTCAAAGGTTTCTAAATAACACCAGGAATGACATCATTGTATCATGGTTTTCTTTTATATGTTAAACCAGTCACAAGATTTTTCCTTCCTTATTCTGTTAATGTGGTCTGAAGCTAACCTTACACCCTTAGGATAAAACCTCTTTAGTTCCAGTGTACCATTCAGTTCATATATGTCTAGAATTATTTTACTAACCTTTCATTTAGAATCTTTGATCTTTATGAGCTAGATGAGCATGTAATTTTCTTTCATTATCAAGTTTGGATATCAAGGTTATTTTATGCTGTTATTACGATTGTGTTTATTTTATTTGGTCCTTACAACCATTTATATAACATTGATAATATTTTTTTTCTTAGCTGTTTGGAAGAATTCATGAAGTCATTTTTCCCTAGGGGAGGTAAAATTGTGTTTGATATCCTAATAAATACAGGACTTTCAGACAATAGATAACAAAATAATAAAATACTTAGAAATATATTTAACCAAGAGTATCAGAGGCCTGAACACTAAAATCTATAAAACAATGATGAAAGAAGTTGAAGACAGCAGAAATAAAGGAGAATAGGTTCCATATCTGTGTATCAGAAGAAAGCAAAATTGGTGAAATGTCCATACTATCCAAAGAAAACTGCCAATTCAATGAAAACCCCAATATTCCAATAACACAAGCCAGGTGTGATGTCTCATAACTATAATCCTAGCTCTTGGGAGGCTAATGCAGAAGGATTGTCAGTTCAAGGGTAGCCTTAAAGATGGTGAGACATTACCTCAAAAAAATAATTCAATGACATGTTATAGAATTAGAAATTGTGAAATTTATAGGGAACCACAAGATATCTCAATCGATTTCTATTATCAATTGTATATCTTATTTTTGTACTACAGGACTGTTTTGTCATATGCTTGTTTGCATTTGAATGAATGGCATAATATATAATATTAATTATGATATATGTTATATAAAATATTTGTGCTATATGTATTATATAATATAAAATAAAATGATAATATATGATTTATATTGTATTTAATATAAAAATAATATTGTATAATACATAGACACATATATGGCTTCAGTTGCTTTCATCTTTATCAAAATAGGATTTATATTTATGAAAATTGGCCTCACATACTAACAATCCTATGTCATCTTAATCCAACATGATGCTGAGATCACCTGAAACTGGCTTTCTGTCCAAATAAAAGTTGATTTATCATTTATTTAAAATATTGTTATAGTTTAGAACCTAAAAGTTGACAACATTTCCTGGGTTCTTGTTTCTAGATGGGTCATAAATTTCAGTTTTTTCTTTTTTTTCCACTGACTCCCAAGTTCGGCCTTTTAATAGTATGACATATTATGTAAATATCATGCCAATTTTTGTATAGTTTTCTTGGAAGGAAATGTAGTTTAAATTGCTAATTTGTCCATTACTAAAAACATAAGCAACTCATCATATTTATAGATATTTATGCATTATCACTTTTGTATCATGTGCAAGGGGTACACCGACGTGGAGATACAACTGTTGACCAGGTCAGAGAGAGTTCCTGCAGTCATGGAATTCTGAGTCAGGTGAATAGGCTAGAACAAGTCAACTTGATGATGAAGCAGTAGGGGTTAATCTTATAGCTTGGAGTATCGGAACACATGGTAATTTGGAACAAAAAAGATGAACACCGGGCTCAAAATTTTGAAATCAAGGGACATTTTCTTGATGAAGCACCTTCTGAGTTTAAAACTGAAAAAAAAAAGTCATTAGCTGGATAATTTAATTTCTAGTAATAGGAGCTGATTATGTAAAGGCTTGGAGGTGAGAGAGAACATAGCATGTTCAAGGGATGGAAAATCTAATATTTATAAAGCCATAGTTATGAGCCCATTATGGTACTGGCATAAGGGTAGACATTATGGATCAATGGAACAGAATTGAGAACCCTTATAACCAACTGATTTTTTAAAAACATAAAAGACAGTTCACCGAAGTACAAGATTCCTTATTGAAATTAAGGTGCTAGGAAAATCATATATCTACATTTTAAAAAGGGGTGAACTTTAAAAAAATAGGCCTAATGACCTAGATAGACATTTCTCAAAAGAAAACAAATAAGATACACAATATCTATATGAAAATAACTATAGGAATATCATCACCAACCATGGAAATGCAAATTACAATTGCCATCAAAGCTACCTCTCCCCATTAATAATCACTAATATCAACAACACAGACTAAAGATGAGAAATGTTGAAGGTGTTGAGGAAAGGGAACTCATTTCACACACTACCAGTGAACTCTGTATGCATATGCCATAATATCAAATTATGGAAGTGTTTCAACAATTTAAAATAGAATTCACATATGATTCAGCAGTCCTGCTTTTGAGTATATGTTATAGTTTGAATATGAAATCCCCATAGACTCATATGTTTGAATACTCGGCCTCCAGCTGGTAGAGCTGTTTTGGGAAGGTTGTGGAACCTTTAGGATGTGGAAACTTGCTGGAAGAAAGGAGTCACCAGACAGGCTTTGAGGTTTTACAGTCTAGTTTTGCTTCTCACTTACTCTCTGCTTCTGTACTGAGGATTCAGTGTGTGGAGCCAGCATCCTGCTGCCAGCAGCCTACGGTATGCCTTCCCTGCCTTGTTAGCTTGTGTTCCCTTGAACTCTAGTCAGAAGTAAACTTTTCCCCTTCTAAACATGCTTCTTGTCAGGTATTTTGTCACACCAGAAAGAAAAATACCTTGTACTGCATGTATCCAACAGAAATGAAATATGTCTTTGGAAGAGGCATCTGGGCTCTGGAACATTATTTACAGGAGCTAACAAATGGAAATAACCTATGTAGTGATCAGCTCCGGTGATGATGAACAGGAACAAAATGTGGTATAGCCAGGTAAGGCTGTATGAGTGGTCACAGTTCTCAGACACAGGAGGCAGGGGGTCACAAGTTCAAGGCCAGCCTGGGGCATAGAGCAAAACCCTACCTGAAAGCAAACACACAAAACAACCCACAAAATTAAATGAAACAGAAAATGAAAAAAAATCACAAAAATGAAATACTGTTATTTGTAATAGAATAAATAGAGCTGGAAATTATTATTAAATAAAATAAATCAGGCACAGAAAGGAGATCTCGCTCACAGGTAGAACAACAAGTTAATTGTATACAAAGTAAGAATAGAAAGGTGGTTACCAGATGGTGGGGAATAGGTGAGGGTTGGGGAGGAGTGATGAGAAGTAATTGATCTATGAGTATTAGATTACAGATATATGGAAAAGGATGATGTGTTATGCTGCTGTAGAGTAGAATGACCATAGATAAAGTATGTTTCAAAAGCTATAAAAAAGATTTTGTATAGGGGCTCACAGACACTGAAGTGGTAATTATGGAGCATGCATGGATCTGCACTAGGTCCTCTGCATATATGTTATAGTTATTAGCTTGGTGTTTTGTTGGGGTCCTAACAGTGGGACTGTCCATTGTCTCCTGGGACCTTTCATTCTCCTACTGGGTTGACTTGTCCAGCTTTAATATGACAGGAGGTGTCTAGTCTTTTTGTAACTTCTTATGTCATGCATGGTTCATATCCCTGGGAGACTTGCTTTTTTTCTGAAGGGAAAGGGAGGCTGAGTGGATCTGGGGAAGAGGGCAGATAGGGGGAGGAGACTGGGAAGAGTGGAGTGAGGAAAAACGGCAAATGGGAATTTTTGTATGAGGGAGAATAAATAAAGATTTTTAAGTTTTTTTTCACTGTAAAGAACAATCCTTGGTTGAATAGATAGATGTGTTTAACCTCATTTAGTCCCTGTGCCTTAGATACTCTGGTTTCGTTTTATACACATACATCTCTTGCCTTTTACTTTCACTCTACAGTGCATTCATGTGTTAAAACATTATACAGTGTGCTAATGATATGTATATATTTTATGTTTTAATCTATCAATTTAAAAAGTTTACAACGCCATGAGTCAAATTAAATAAAAAAGTGAATGTCGGTATGTGCAACACGCCATACCCTTGAATTTACTTTTAAATAGCCTTAAAGGGCTAGAAGAGTACTTTTAGAAGAAAACAGAAAAAAAATATGACCTTCATATTGAACAAAGATTTCTTAGACATGGAACCAAAAACATAGTCAAACAACAACGCACAGAAGTGAATTGTATTTGAAAAAAAAATGTTTTTCTAAAGAAGCCTTTGAAAATATGAAAAGAAACATGAGAGTAGGGGAAAATGTTTCCAAAATAGGCCTCTTGAAATGCAATGAATAAGAAGACAAAGTAGAGAAAAGATCCATACATTTTATCAAAGACGATGCACAAATGTCCAAAATACACGAAAATATGCTCAACACTGTTACCATAGACATGCATCATTTTATACCTATTAGAATGGTCATAATGAAAAAGATAATAAACAATGGTGGTGTAGAGAATGGGAGCACTAATACATTGCTGGTGGGCATGTTAAATGATATAGTAGTCTTGAAAAACGGGTTTCCACTCCCTTAATAAGTTAACATAGAATTACTTATTGCATAATGACCCAATTCTACTTGTATGCTTGTGTCCAAAAGAATTGAAAACGTCTGTTCACACAAAAACCTCTACAGGAATGTTCAAAGTAAGTGGTATTATTCATAATTTTCAAAAAGTGGAAGCAAACCAAATGTCTGATGAATAAAGAACTGTGGCAAAAATTCTAATAGAATATATTTCAGCCATAAAGAGGAATGAAGTTTGAATATGTTACAACATGGTAGAATCTCAAAAATATGGTAAGTGAAAAGACCCAGTCACAAAGACCCACATTATATTGCATAATTCTATTTGTATGAAATATACAGAATAAGCAAATATTTGGAGACAAAAATGAGATTAGAGAGTATCTGTGGTGAGTGGTAGGAATGAAGATCCACTAACTATGGACATGAGGGCACTTATTGAGGGAAGGAAAAGATTTCAAAAGTGATTTTTACCATGACTAGGGTAGGAGTAGTGGGGCTTTAAAGAAAATGATGCAAGAGATATCATGAAGTTACAGAGTTCAGTACAGTTCCTACAAAAATGAGTGAATTCTATGGTGCATGAATTATATCTAGATGCATTTGTTATTCTTTTAAAAAATTATAAAGTAAATGTCTAAGAGATGTTGGTTGTTTCAGAGTGATATTTATCTTCATATGAAGGGAATCTTCAAGACTGTTCATTTCAAATGCTCAAAACTTTTTCCGTAATAGGTGAGTTCAGGATTCTAACCCAGAATTAAACTCAACCAGAAGCATCAGGGATGTCAGGCTATTCATTTTTAATTTGAAGGACTGTACTGGCCATTTTGTTGTGCATTTCAGAGTAAGAATCTTTAATTTGTGGGATTATTAATGAGTTAGTGCAGATAGATGCTAGCATGCACCAATAGCCATCTGTGGTTTGAATCTCTCTAAGACCCATCTTGAAATTTAATTAGCATTGTAAGAGTATTAGGTAGTAGGACCTTTAAGTAGTGATTAGTCAATGAGGCCCCATGAATAAATGCTATTATAGAAATGCATCAGGAGCCATGAGAGTAGGCCCTCAATTAATATCCATCTGTGTTATGTTCTCAATCGATCATCTATCTTCCAGTATCATTTCAGCCTTCAGAACTGTGAGAAACAAAGTTCTTTCTTTTCTGTTTTTGTTTGTTTCTTTGAAACAGGGTTGTGTGCAGCCCAGGTAGGCCTCAAACTTGTTTGGGAGCTGAGGATAAAGCATTGACTACTATCCAAGCTTTCTCTTCTATTCTTACATGCTAGGGTTATAGGCATGTACCACCATGCCTGGCTTAATACATTTATTTACTTTATGAATTACCCAATTTCTGGTATTCTGTTACAGCAGCACAAAACAGACTAAGATAAGGCCTAGCTAATTACTTACACTACAGTGGGCAGTAATTAATTCTGGCTCACATTTGTTATCTCTCTTTTCCTCTTCTGCCCTCTCCATTACTCACTCCCTTTTCCTCTATGCCTCTATGACTTTTATTCTTACTCTTTCTGATAGAGATAGGGGAAATAGTCTCAGATTCTGTTTAGACTCTTTTTTTCAGACTTCTAGGTTTAATATATATCATACAGATGAATGTGAATGTCATTTTAACCAGACACGTGTATTAGTGTGGGAGAACTTTAAAAAAAATCTACCTGTGTGTGGCCACAGCTTGTCCCACATCTTGAGACTCTTTGGAGTGTATCTATGGCTTCTTCGATAGTACTGATGCTCACCTCCATTTGGGAATCACTGCTCTAAAAGGAGAAAATAAAAACGAGAGTGTGAGTGACGTAAGTGCTGGTCACCTTCCTAACTTCGGTTCCTTTATTATTGGCTATTACACTTTTGCCACTTTCATTACTAGTCCTACCTTTGATGATCACTGATGCAAGAGTTTGTGTGGTAGTGAATGCTTAATGAGCATACCATTTAGAAAATTAGCTAATGATTGTGTGTCTTTTGGGGAGAGATGAATTAGACTTCAGTTGTCATCTTCGCAGCCCGCTGCTAGGGCTATGTGCTTGCAATAACTGAGGGCAAGAGTAGTTCCCTGTCCTTTGTGGCTTCCTAGGGATTTTCCTGCTGGTAGCTGTTGAAACCACTTTAAAATAATAGGCCGCTGAGTAATTTTCCCCATGTATATCTACTTGTCAATGGGCCTGCACTTCAGAGATGAAGAGTAATTTTTATTGGAGTGATAGTGTATAGTATGCTTTGAAATCAGGCAGCCACAAAGAAATTGATTTTCAAAAGGAGATTACTGCTCAATTTTATTTTGTGGTTTACAGATCTTTAGTCTTTCAACCTGCCACACCATTGACCTGCAAGGACAATCAAAGTTTAAACAGCAGTGTGTGCCTAGAAGCATTGGAATGGTTCTAGAGCACTTTTAAAAATATTTATTTATTATTATTGTTGGGGTGGTGGGCTGCCATAATGCAATGCCTGTGTGTAGACTCATAAAGTCAGTTCTTTTCCGGTTATCTTGCTCCTGGGAGTCAAGCTCAGGTAATCAGGCCTTCTTGCCTAGCTCTTTAGCCAGCTGAGCCATCTTGCTGGCCCTAAAGTCCTTTTTAATATATGAGCTACATTATGAAGGTGGTGAAACAGAGGGCTTTTTCTGGAAGGAGTGTGACATCTTTATTCAGACTCACGGAAAGGAGGGTGGCAGATTTCGGGTGGGTGTTTCCTCAATTTTTCAGTGAGTTACTATCAAGGATAAAAGCAGTGCTTGTGATGGTTCTAGTTCTCAAAACTGATTTAGCTAGCAGAGTCAACCAAGAAGTATAAACTCCCTTTGTTCTTAATGACATCAGACAACCCTGTTAGGTGCCATTAGTTTCTGCATGGATTTCCAGCTGCCACCTCAAATTTCGTTAGCTAAATTGAATTCATCTCCGCTCTTCCCTTCCCCTACCACACACACTACATTTTAGAAACTGTGGCTTCATTCTTTCAATAACCGAGGCATAAAATCTCAGATGCATTTTAACCTCTCCTCTTCCCTATTCTACTCAGACTTAGCATTCCAGTTGCTAAATCGATTCATCCTTTCTGATGTTGATTTACATTGTTTGTGTCACATGCATCTATTTGCTCTGTTAGAATTCTGATTGTATTTGGTTTAGCTGATCTTCAAGTTCCCTCTCCCAAATCTCAGCTTATTTCCTGTAGTATTAATTATGAACCAGGGAGTTGCTTTGTATTCTCTTGCAACTTTTCATGTCTCTCCCCACCCAACTAACTACCTTTGCTCTCTGCTCTGTTGCCTGTACAGAAAACTTCAGAGTCTTTTCTGTAAACCTTCCTGAACAGTTCTGTCCCACTGGTCATTGCTCACTTTCTCTGTGAGTTCAGTTTCCTCCAGAGCAACCCTACTGTCACACCTCTCGAATTCTTGCCTTTATTCACCTATTTCCAAAAGCTGAATGCTCAACCTCTTTTTGGAGCCTCAGGCTCTGAGAGCTTTGCTCAAATCTTATCTTTCTGATAAATTCATCCATCTCGGCATTCTAAATCCTTCATTTGCCATTGTATTGAATTGTAGATTATCTTGTTTCCTTAATTAATTGAAAAGGGTTTTGAAGGCAGAGACTGAAACTGTTCTTTATAAATTACAGCCAGTTACACTGACTTTTAGCAGAAACCTCTAGTTACATATAAATTGGTTTTCTTCCTTGCATTCATACCTTCACTATTGCTTCATTTCTCTTGTTAAAAATTTTCTTTTGATAACAGAATACTCTTATATTTAAGGTCAAATTTAAATATGTGAAGCCTTTTCTGATCATTTAGTCCTTAGTAATATTTTTCTTTATTTTGTCTCAAATAAATTTGCATTTATGACATGCTTGACACTCTGTGGCTTTTTAAGAGTATGAAAGTTAAAATTAATCCCTATTATTAGGGACAGGCTAAAATTGGGAAGGGACATTTGGGGCAGAGGAAGCAACATGATCAAAGACTTAGAGACAGTAGATTGCATGCTTGGTTAAAAGCCTAGAACCCATGAATTATTTATTTAGTCTAGAACTATGTGTCACCTTACATCAACTCTGTGATAGTGTGCTATTGTATAATACAAAATCGGGGTTAAGTTCCCACTTGTTGACTACTCAGCTTCTGTTTTCTTTTCCATTTTCATTGTGGGAAGAAAGTTGGTGACTGGGGAAATCTGGGTTCCTGTATTTCACAAGAGAAGACAAAACTGATGAAGACCTTTGGAGCAGGGCCACATGAAGGTCAAACCTTGTATGTTCTCTTTGAGGACTAGCTAGACAATTACTTTGCTAAATTAGGTCCTTTAACCCACTGTTGCTAAAGTTCCTTTTCAGGGGGAGACATAAACTACATCTACCCATCCTCCCAAGGTTCCAACAAGAAACTGAGGCAAGAGTCCATCAAAGTTTAACCTGGGGAACTAATTTGTTGAGCTTCATCACAGAGCCCAAGTAGGGGGTTACTTACAGGGATCCAGACACCATTCCCCGCTACTTCCCATGCCTACAAAGTGTTACCAAGCAGGGATGAAGGCTTTCCATAGTCACATAGATGCCCCCTCCAGTCTTATTTCCCCTCTCTATACTCTAGCCCCTCCCCACCAGGCCATGTGAATGTGAAGAATTGCCAGATTGGGTGCAGTAGGATACTCAGGTGAGAATCTCATGCCCTAGTCCCTCCATCCTTTTCCCTACCTGTGCGTGTGTTCGTGTGTGTAAACTGGCCGCTAGCCCATCTGGGATGATCTTTTGCATTTTGCAAAATGATGAAACAGCCAAAGATGGCTGTTTGGCTTAAAGGACAGGGCAATCACTCAAGACTCCTTGCTCCAGTAATCAGCAACTCTCTGGACCCTTTATTTCCAGGTCCTTGTGTCTTAACAAAACCCAGGACTAGAGTCAGCTTTTCTATTTGACTTTCTTAATTCTACAGGATTGGAGAGAATTTTAGATTAGTGGGACTGCAAATTCAGTTTCTAGTTCTTTCTCCCTTTGTACCCCAGGTCTTCTTATCCCCTCCTTATCTCCCTGCCCCCATTCCCTGGTTTGCTCCTTTTTCTGTTCATAGCAGTAATTCCATGCTTTTACTTTGGTCCATAAAGCCCCTGCTGTGATTATATTCACTTTATTTTCAACTGTTAAACTTAATTCCTATTACATTAAAAAAAATCAAGATTGGCATTAAGATCACTCACAAATCCCTTTCCTTCCCTCATTGTTAACTTCTACAGATGGAACCCATACCTTCTGTGCTCCTTTCTCAATAGAGGAAGTATGTTCTTCATTTCAAGACCAGATCTTTCACTTAAACTTCAGATTCCTCCTCCCACCCATCTTTCCTTAGTACTTTTTTTGTCGTCAGTTTCTCCTGTATCTTTTTGGTTTTCTTTTGAGACAAAATAGTATCATGAATCCAGCTGACCTCCAACTTTGTCTTCCTGCCTCAGCCTCGGAAATTCTGAGATAATACATGTGTGCCAAAATGCTTAGCTTCCCCTATATCATCCATCTCTCTCAGAAGTCTTTATTGTTTATACAACCATGCTTATGCTTTATCCTGTATATGTGTGTATGTGTGTGTGTGTGTGTGTAAACTCATTTGACCCAGCGTTTTTTGTTTTTTGTTTTTTGTTTTTTGTTTTACAGCTAATTTGTTTCTGTTTTCCCTTAACAGTCAAACTTTGGGAAGTAACGATGTAATCTTGCTGTCTTGGCATTTTAGCCACACGTTGATTCTTCATATCCTTGTAGCTTGTTTCTGTGTTTTCTATACTACTGAGTCTGTACTTACTAGGGTTACTTGTGATCTCCATATTGTAAAATTCAGCAGGACATTTTGGATTTAATATTTTAAATTATTCTTATTGAAAAATTTTTATATAATATACTCTGGTCATACATTTCCCCTTCCCCAACTCCTCCCAGATCTTCCATACATCCTGCAGGCACCCAATTCCATATCCTTTCTTTCTCTTCCTATTTTATTTTAAACAATACACTAGCAAATAAGCAAAATAAATAAAGCAAGCCCCCCCCCAACTCAAGAAACTCTCTTATATACACCCACAAAAATGGAAACCAAAATATACAAGCAAATGATTAAGACAAACAAACAAACAAACAAACAAATCAGAAACACAAAATGTCTATAAAGATACCATTGAGTTTGTTTTATGATGGCCATGTACTGCCTGGCATACAGCCTATCCGAAGGGTGGTTAATATACTCATTGAAACTCCATTGAGAAAATTAAGTTTTCCTTTTTTTGCAAGTGGATGTCAGCTGCAGATAGCTTTTTGGTTTTGTTTCTGTCACACCAGATAATGTCCAGTCTTTTAACTTTCATTTAAACCTTCAATAACATATGCTACAATGTAGTGGTGATAAAGTTAGCTCAGTGATTAATGTTTCTCAGTGAATATTTATTGAATGTGAGAGTTAAATTATATTTTAAATGTTGAAATTGAGATATAATTCACACATAAAACTCATCTATTATAAGCATAGCATTTATTGATTTTAGTGTATTTATAGAGCTATTTAACTGTCACCACTACCTGATTCAGGAACATTTTCATCACCCTCAAAAGAAACCCTGTGTCTATTAGGAGTCACTACCCAATTCAGCCATATCCAATTCAGCCCTATCAGCCACAAATCTACTTAAACCACTAATCTGCAGCCTTAATGTTTTCACTTGTTGGAGATATTTTACATAAATGGAATAATATGTGCTTTTGTGTGTGTGTGTGTCCCTTTTCAGTTTTAATAATTTTTAAAGGTTCTTCCATGTTATAGTGTGCATCAAAATTTCATTCTTTTATGCCTAAATATTTCATCATTATTAATGATAATAATATGTATTTACAACAATTTTGTCTAGCTACTCATTTATTGATGGGTATTTGAATTTCTTTCTGATTTGGGCTATTGTGAGTGATGCTGCTATGGTCAGAGTTGTATAACTGATTAAATACTGTTTTTACTTGTTTTACTTTATTTTTCATTCTTTTTGATGTGGAGTATCGAGCCCCGAGTTTCATGCATGCCATGTGATTACTCTGCCCCAGCCCTAAGTAAATGCTTAAATTCTTTGAGGTATATACCTATGAGTGAAACTCTAGGTCATATTGTAATTATATGCTTAATTCATTGAATAAGCACTAAACTGTTTTTTCATAATTGCTGAACCATTTTATATTCTTATCAGTGGTATATAAGGGCTCTAACTTCCTCTTTTAGATTCATTTCTATTATTATAATGCAAAACAGCTTTAAAGGAGAAATAATTTATTTGACTTACAATTTCAAGCTATAGTCTATTAAGTGTGGAAGTCAAAGCAAGAGCTAACCGCAACTGGTTACATCCACAGCTAAGAACAGAGCTAATGCATTCGTGCTTGCTGCTTAGCTTACTTTCTCCACTATTTTTAGATATTTTCTTCATTTACAATTCAAATGCTATCCCCAAAGTTCCCTATGCCTCCCTCTGCCCTGCTCCCCAACCCACCCACTCCCACTTCCTGGCCCTGGCATTACCCTGTACTGACACACATAGGATCTTTGCAAGACCAAGGGCCTCTCCTCCCATTGATGGCCGACTAGGCCATCTTCTGCTACATATGCAGCTAGAGACACGAGCTCTGTCTAGTTAGAGCACTGGTTAGTTCATATTGTTGTTCTACCTATAGGGATGCAGACCCTTCAGTTCCTTGGGTACTTTCTCTAGCTCCTTCATTTGGGAGCCTTGTGTTCCATCTAATAGATGACTGTGAGTATCCACTTCTGTATTTGCTAGGCACTGGCATAGCCTCACAAGAGAGAGCTATGTCAGGGTCCTGTCAGCAAAATCTTTCTGGCATATGCATTAGTGTCTGGGTTTGGTGGACTTTCTCCACTCTTAACATAGTTCAGGGAACTCTGTCCAGAGAATGATCCCACTCACAGTGGATGAATCTTTTCATCCCAATTAAGGTAATCAAGATAATTCCCCATAGGCATACCCATGTAGACAATATTCATTAAATCTTTCTTTCCTGCTGATTATAGATTTTGTCAAGCTGGCAACTTAAACTAACCAGCATACTTTCCCACATCCTTGTTAACATTTGTTATGATATATCTTTTGGATTATAACCATCCTACTAGGTGTAAGGTGGTATCTTGTTGTTTTGATTTGCTTTTCTCTCAAGACTAATGATACCAGACATCTTTACCTGTACACAATATTATTTAGAAAAACCTGTTAAAATTCTTTGCTCATCTCTAAATTGTTACTTGTTTTTATAGTGTGAACTTTTATAAGTTCTTAATATATTCTGTATACTAAACACTTAGATTTGCAAATGTTCATTTAATTCCCTGCACATTTCATTCTTTAAATTTCTTCTTCGTGGTTTATTTACCAATGAGTATTATTTTTTCCTAAATCTCTGGCTTTTTTTCCCTCAAGTTCTCATAGAAGATCCTTTTCTTCTAATATTGGGTATGTTTATTATCCCACAATTAGGTCTTGGTATTTCATACACTGCCTGCATGTGTGATCTCTTAATTGAACTCATATTTTAACTCTTATCTCTATATGAATATCTTTGAGGTCAATATATCTTTTCTGTGCATTATGCTGATTGAACTCTAGGACATTTTTTCTTTGTCTCTTTTTTGGAATTTTTCTTTTGTTTTGAGAATATAATATAATTATGCTGCTTCCTCCTTCCTCTGTCTTCCTCAAGTCACCACCCCATATACCCCTTCTTGCCCTCCTTCATATTCATGACCTTTTCTTTCATTAATTTTTGTTACATGTATATGTGTGTACAAATATATCTAAATAAAATCTGCTCAGTTTTTAGAATGTTACTTGTATGTATGTTTTCAGGGATGACCATTTGGCCTATGTTTTTCCATTAAAAAATTTTAAGCCAGGTACAGTGGTGCACACCATTAATCTCAGCACTTGTAGACAAAAGAAGCTGGAGGATCTCTGTGAGTTTGAGGCCAGTCTGATCTATATAGTGAGTTCCAGGTCAGCCTGTCTCAAAACACAAAAAAATTTTCATATAATATATTTTGATCATATTTTCCTCCATCCCAAGTCCTCCTGGAACCTCCTCACTTTTCTACACACCCAACGTTTACTTTTCTCTTTATCCCTCTCCATCTCTCTCTTTCAACCACCCCCAAACCCTGAAACAAAACAAAATAAAACAAAACCACAAAATGAAAATCAGAACAAACAAGCAAAAAAAGCCAAAATAAAATAAACAAGATAGAAAGAAAAACAAAACAAAAACAAAAACAAAAACAAAACCCAAAACATTCTGTGGAATTTGTTTTGTGTTGGGCAACTCTCTTGGACACAGGGTCTCCCTTGCTGTGTGGTTGAATAATGGCCTCCTTTGCTTTTCAGTGTCATGAGGTCCTATTTATTATTGATTTTAGTGCCTGTGCTGTTGGTAAAGAACAATTTTATGTGATGCCTTTTTCAGGGCTGCGAACTGAAAAGCAGGGCTTTGCACCTGCTGCGCAAGCACTCTGCCACCCACTAAATATTCAGTCTTCAGTTCCGTTTTTATTGGAAATGCCATCAGAATCTAATAGGAAATTTAACATCAACTTAGCATAAATTACATTCATGTCTACCCCACCTTAATGCTACTTCTATTCTGTTCATTTGAGTGAGTACCTACCCCTGGCTATCTACTAGCCAGAAACGTGGTAATTGTTTGGGATTATTTTTTCTTGCACTTCCTTACCTGCAGTATAATGTCTATTAGAACAGATCCTACCTCTTTAATGTTCCCTCAATACATTATCCTATTTTAGTGCCATTCACTTCAGATATCACCATGTCAGTTTGCTTTTTCACCTCAAGTTTCAATCTACTTAAAGAAAAAAATTCCTTGACTATTCTTAGCCAGGTCTGAAACTATAGTAATTTGAATGATAATGGCTCCCATAGGTATATTTGAATACTTGGTCCCCATTTGGTAGAAGTGTTTGAGAAATATTAGGAGTTGTGGCCTTATTGGAAGAGGTATGTCACTGGGGGTATGATTTGAGGTATTAAAATAACATACCAAGCCTACTTAGCTTGTTCTGTTTCCTGTTTATGGATTGGGCTTACAAGCTCTCAGTCACTGCTTCAGAAACATGTCTACCTGCCTGATTCCATGCTCCCCACCATGGTGGTCATGGACTTACCCTCGGAAGCTGTAAGCACCAGTGAACTCTTTTCTATAATTTGCTTTGTTATGGTCTCTTCACAGCATTTGAAAAGTGAGAGAGACATAAATGGGTGCTTTTGATGTGCTCCTATTGAATTCAATGCTTAATAATGGAGTTAAATTATAATATAATACATGCTAGTCTATAACTTATTTAGTTTACCTGTCTTCTCCATAAAATAAAGTATTTCTGTACTAGTCCTTGTTTTATATGACTTTACACTTATAGGGTCTATAGCAAAGTTATAAACACAGTAGTTACTCAAACTTAATTATGGCTTATTTCTGATACATAAACATTTTTGAAAGATAGGAAAGTAAGATGATTTATTATTCATCTTTGGACATACTAAAACTCAAGGAAAATATTTTTCTTGCTAATATAACTTTGGGTTATCATAGATGTTTATTGAGAGAATTCTTTTCTTAGCAGGACCTTGACCTCTGTGGACAAATGAAGATGAATTATATATACCCTGCTGGATATGCAGTCTTTCCTCCTTATGCTCCAGTAGTGTGTTGCAAGATTTTGGCCGTGTAATTAGTGGGACAAGAGTTGGAAAGGCAGGACAGTAGACTTTTAAAATAGCAATATTTTAAGCATTATCCCAGGAAGCTACGTAAAAGTTGAGCTGAAAGAGTGCAAAGAGGTCATCTTGTCAAGCTACTTTACCTTTAAGCAGGCAAAGTCTAAAAGATTCATGACAAATGGTCACACAGGAGCTCCTAATAACTCACTGCAAAGAATACTCATTGTGAAAGGGAAGAAAGGGCATAAAGAAATGAAATAAAAGTTTAAGGTGATGAATATGCTAATTCCCCTGAGTTGATCATTATTCAATTTGGACTGGAATGAAAAAACCCACATTGCACTTGCACTTATGTTCTGAGTGTTAATAAGAAAGAATTTAAAAGAATATACATGAAAGTACAACTATTAATCTAGGCATTTGGAAAGCTGAGGCAACAGAATGGCCTAGGCTAACTGGGGATACATTGAAGTTTCTAGTCCAGTCTGAACCATTTTGCAAGATCCTGTCTCAAGAAAATAGGCTCATATATTTTAGTGCTTGGTTACCAGTTAGAACTGTTTGGGAAAGATTAGGAGATGTAGCCTTGTTTGAAGAAGTATGTCTCTGGGAGTGGGCTTTGAGGTTTCAAAAGCCCTGATCAGTCCCATCGTCTCTCTCTCTGCCTGCTTCTGGATCAGGATGTAAAGATCTCAGCTACTGTTCTAGTGCCATGCCTGTCTGCTACCTGCCATGATTATGGACTAACCCTCTAAAACTGTAAGCAAGCCCCTAATTAAGTACTTTTTAAAATAAGAGCTCTCTTGGTCTTGGTGTATCTTCACAGCAATAGAGCAGTAACTAAGCTTTATCTATATAGGGGTGTGTGTGTGTGTGTGTGTGTGTGTGTGTGTGTGTGTGTATTAAAGAAGGCTATGTTAGGAAATGACTAAAGAGAAATGTTCTCTATAGAAGTATTTAACTTACTGAAAAATTACTAAATTATTTCCCATAATCATGTACTGGTTAGTTTTAAATGTCACTTTACACAACCTAGAAACCCCTGTGACAAGAGCCTCAATATGAACTGTGTAGATCAGGTAACCTGTGGGGAATGTCTGCAGGTGATTATTCTTGATTGACTTAATTGATGTGAAAAGACCCAGCCCATTGTGGGTGACTCCAGTCCCTAGGCAAGAGGCCCTGAACCATATAAGAAAGAAAATTAGTTAAGCACATATAAATGAGTAAGCATGCATGCATTTATTTTCTTTGCATTTGGATATCATATGACTATTTATTTCAAGCTCCTGCCACTGCGACTTCCTTTTTATGGTGGACTATAACTTGGAATTGTGAACTGAAATAAACCATTTCCACATAAATTGTTTCTTGGCAGAATATCTTATCAGCAACAGAAATGAGTATATAACACATATTCTATGTATCTCACCAGTAATATATGAGGATTCTGATTTCTCTACATCTTTGCCAAAAGTTATTATATCTGCCTTTTTTATTGTTGTATTTGTCTTATTGAATTTGAAAGTACTAGATCATTTTGGTTTTGATTTGTATTTAAAGACAAATGACATTGATCATCTTTCCATGTTTATTGGCTATTTGTGTATCTTATTTGGATATATATATATATATATATATATATATATATATATATA
>LR749485.1:3151255-3164518 GCA_902729485.2 Mus minutoides | reverse complement strand
CCATCCTACAGCTTGCTTTCTTACTCTGTTCTTACAATTGTTAGATGCACAAAAAATTTAATTTTAATGTAGTCTAGTTTACCTATATCTTTTGTTGCCTGTCCTTTTTGACATCATGTAAAGAAGTCATTGTAAAATATAAATGCAAGTAAGCTGTTAGTTTTTTTTTCCCTAAGATTTTATAGCTTTATGTCTGCACCATTTTGAGTAATTTATTTATTTATATGTTATTGTATCACTAAAACCCAGGGCCTTATAAATGGTAGAGAACTTTCACTAAGCTATACCCCTAGTTTGTGTCAATTTTTACGAATGGTATAAGGTACAGATAAATTTCTTTTAGTCTGGATATCTAACTTAAATAATATCATTTGTTTAAAGATTTTCTATTCCATTGGCACCCTTATCAAAACCAATTGACCACGTCTGTGAGGGCTAATTTCTGGGCTTTCTGTTTTATTCAGACACTTGCTTTTGAGGTTTTGTTACATACAGTGTGCAATCTGTGGGTTGTTCAACTTCTCTAGTAAAAACCTCCCTATGATGGAAAGTTTTCATAAAGGCAGACATTTAAAAAAAATTTTTTTTCTACTATGTCCCTGGTATTGAAATCAATGGTTGATAATACAAATGATAGTAGTTTCTATCAGATGATTAATGGCAGTAAACTATTTCTGAAAGTTACTGAAAAAATTAAATAAAACAACATAAAGCATTCAGCATATATAGTATATAAGAAAGGATGCTTATTTAAAATATTCCTAGTAATAGTACCCATGAATGAATAGAATGATGGATGCTTTTATCTTCAAATATGAGAAACATGTTGGTGTGGATCTAGAGATACCTGGATTTGAGTAGCTCTCAGTTTGTGTGTGTGTGTGTGTGTGTGTGTGTGTGTGTGTGTGTGTGTGTGTGTAGGGAGGGATACACAAGGACTGGGCACAAACATCTTACTTCCTCATAAATTGTTAAGACTGGCTTGCTTATTTCTAGCATGCTATAAACTCTAAATGAGAACTAGTGTTGAGATGCCAAAGGAGAAAATGAATTTAGGGTGAAGTAGAAGGAAGGCAGACATTTGGCAGGCAGCTTTATAGTTCTAAAAGGAGCAATGTCTGGAACACCCTGAAGCCCATCACCAGGCCAACCTAAGAGATTAGAGGTATTTACATAGATTTAAATCTAATCTTCCCGAGTTTTCTGTAAAGTAGACATTATCCCCATTCTATAGACAAGGAAGCAGACTCTGAGAGATTAAAGAATAGGTGGTAAATGGCAGAACCAAGATTTAAACCTAGGTTTATCTGGACCCCAGGGCCTGTAATCTGAAGCAACATAGATTTTATTTAGTTTCTTTGTTAAATGTCATCCTTATTGGTAAGTGTAAGAGTAGCTAAGACAAATTTCAGAATTTAATTTTTTTTTCATTGTTATTTTTCTGGTCTGTAACTAGTAAGCCTTTAAAACATTAATATCCTACACTGCTGATTTAACTGGCAGATTAGAGTATTCAAAACTGCTAGGAAAGTTAACTGTAAGAATGTAAATTTTCTAAGTTATAAGCCTGTGTATTTTTTTATAATTTGCAGTAGCAACAGTAAAATGTAATAGCATTTTTGCTATTTGTAGTTTGTTGGATTTGGCAAGATATATGGTAGAGTAGGTGGATGGGTATGGTGTGAGTCTCTCTGTCTTTCTCTCTCTCTGTCTCTCTGTCTCTCTCTGTCTCTCTCTGTCTCTCTCTCTCTCTGTGTGTGTGTGTGTGTGTGTGCACGCATATGACAAGAGTAGAAACATCTGAGTCAAGAAAATGGAAAAGTACATTAAAAATGGTTTCCAGTTAAAATCCTGTAATCCTCGTGCTAAAAGATGGCTGTTTCTTTCACTCTGCTTCTCAGTTCAGCCAGTCATTTTTATAATCCCATCTTGTTGGTTGCAAGGTAATAAGAGCAAAAAATATAGCTAGTTTAACCAAGTTAATACCTTTGTATTACCTTTGTTATAACTTGCCATAGGGAGGTATCTTTCAGTACAACTTATGCCATCTTCATAGAAAACGTATGGAATTTTTTAGATGTATTTGTGGGCATGTATAGTGGTTCAGAAAGAATTGTGCTAGTGGTCTCCTGAGTACCTTCGGTGAAGTCTGTGAGAGTAGTTCAGACTGCAGAACTGAAATGTGTGCTTTTGAATCCTTGGTCAGATGCTAGCACTGTGACCTTGAAAGATTTACTTAAGGGAACAGGCAGTAGGGGTTGCTTATTTTGAAACAAGGTCTTACTCATCATATAGTCCTGAATTCCTTTTCCCCCTACTTTTGCCTTCAGAGATCTGGGACTACAGCTGTGTCTCCCTATACCTAGCCAGGTTTGAGGTTTAAATGAAAAGTGTGAATAATAACAGGATGTTTAATTCAGGGTGGCTATAAGAATAAAATAATATGTGAAAAGCTCTTAGAAATGTTCCCGGATCCTAAAGTTTTCAGTAAATGCCAGCTATTTTTTTTGTCATTGTTGATTACTGTTATTATTGTTATTATTATGTGCTGTGAAATAAGCAAAGAGAATAGCCAAGATTTTTCCTTTGTGCTCTTGCAATGTGAAATATAGCCTTTTCTTTGAGCTTGAAGAAAGTTGTAGTCCCCATCATAGACAAATTCTTTAAACCAACGATCTGGAATTGCATGTGATTGCCACATCTTTATGGAAATTTGACTTCATGATGACGTTATTGGATTTGTGTTGATACAAGGAAAGAAAAAAGTCCCTTTTGGTGGGGCAGTATAAACTAAGAGCTTTGCTTTTGTAGTATGGAGATTGGTTTTACTTACTATATGTTTTAATTGTTGGACATTTCTACTTCACAATTTAGGACAAAACAATCTCTATATATCATAGGATACAGGAATATCAAAAGGAAATGGTGGATGTTTCTTCATTCATTTCTTCTTTTTTTGAGATTAGGTCACACTGTGTAGGGATGCCTGCTCTGGACCTTGCTGTGTAGATCAGGCTGACCGCTTCTACATTCCAGCTACTGGAACTACAGTGTGCATCACAATACTTGGTTTATTTATTTATTTGTTTGTTTATTTAGTAAGGTATTTACTAACTATTTTGTGCCAGGTATTGTGTATTACATGCTGAATACTTTTATTACAACCAAGAAAACAAGTAGCATTTTAGATCCTTATGTAACTAATGGTTTCCCAGTAGAGATACCAAATATATAAGAAAATACATGTTTATATGTGAGTGGATAACAGAAAAGGGTCTTATTTAATTAGAATGAATATACAAAGACTTACTAAAGGAGAATTGTTATACTGAGAGGTAGGATAAGAAAGGCATTGAAGGGATGGAGAGATGGAATAGTGGTTAAGAGCACTGGCTGCTCTTCCAGAGGACCAGGGTTCAATTCTCAACATCCACATGGCAGCTCACAAATGTCTTTAATTCCAGTTTAGGAGATCTGACACTCTCTTCTGGCCTCTGAGGGCAACAGGCACATATGGTGTCCAGACACACATGCAGGTAACACATTGATAACATAAAATATTATTTAAAATAACAAATGGAATTCAGACAGGGAAGTTCTGAAAAAGCATGTGTGAAAGTCTCAAAGCAAGGAAGATCTCTGGATGATGGAAGAACTACCAAAAGAGCAGTGTAAGTGTGAAGTCATAGGGGGAAAGCTGTGTCTTATGAGATCGAAAGGTAGGAGGATCAATGTATTCCTGCCCACAGTTGTCAGAAGACTTTACCTATTTTTCTCAGAGCAGTCCTAAGACAGCAAAGAGTTTGGTATGTTGAAGGGATAAGAAGGTGTCATTGTAGCCGGGCGTGGTGGTGCATGTCTTTAATCCCAGTACTCTGGAGGCAGAGGCAGGCGGATCTCTGAGTTCGAGGCCAGCCTGGTCTACAAAATGAGTTCCAGGACAGCCAGGGCTATATAGAGAAACCCTGTCTCGAAAAACCAAAAAAAAAAAAAAAAAAAAAAGAAGGTGTCATTGTGAATGGAGTCCAATGTGAATAAGCCAAGGTTGATAAGGATGTTTACTTATTGATTGTATTAAAATGGGAAGCTGAGGGTTTCAAGCCCAAAAGTAATTAGAAAAATAGGGATTTTTTTAAAAGATAAAAAAGATGTAATAGTGTGCATGTGCAGAAGGAAAATTAAAGAAAAGCCATGCACAGTAGCATATGCCTTTAACCCCAGCACTTGGGAGGCAGAAGCAGAGACAAGTAGACTTCTCAAGTTTAAAGTCTAACCTGCTCTACATAATTAGTTCCAGGCTGGCCAGGCTTTCACAGTAAGACCTTGTCTTCTATAAACAAATAAGTGAATGCAGATCAACATAAAGGTTTTTTATTTCTGGATAAAAATCATGTTAGCATTGTACTAATGTGCTGTGTGTGTGTGTGTGTGTTTGTGTGTGTGTGTGTGTGTGTGTGTGTGTGTGTGTGTATGTGTGTGAGAAAGAGAGAGAGAGAGAGAGAGAGAGAGAGAGAGAGAATAAAAGGCTTATTTTGCATATAACACTTCAAAACTCAGGCAACCAGGATTGTAACCTTCCATATACTCACATGAGAACAGTTGGAGAGTAACAGATTTGGAGATTGGAAGGGATGTGGAGATTAGGTAGCATGGTATTTGCTTTTAGTCTAGCACTCAGGAAACTGAGACAGGAGGATCACAAATTCCCAGATAGTCTGTACCACAGTCAGTCAAGCATTGACTTTAAAATCGGGACTGAGGTTAGAATTCAATGGTAGAGCCTTAATAAGCTCCAGGCTCTGGGTTTGATCTCTACCCCACCCCCACAAACAAAGGGAAAAAAGTATAAGAGGAGTTGATGGCATCATTAGTTGATGACAACTTAGAAAACATTAATCTTACTATTTTCCCCTTAAAAAAAAATCAATCTTGCTATCTACTCCAGATTACTTGAACTCACTGTGCAACCCTAGTTGGCTTTGAACTTCCTTTCAGCCCTTCAGCATCTACCTCCTGCTGAACACTAGCATTTCAGGCCTATTGTACCATCCCTGGCTTGGAAGTTATTAATCTTGATAAGAGCAGTTTCAATGGCAATGCAGGGTTCAAACAGTTTAGATGGAAGTATGTGTTTGTAAACTCCTGAAGATAATCTATGGAGAAGGAATTGATGATTCAGGAGAGAGATGATGTGCTGATTAGTTTAATGTCAACTTGGCAGAAGCTAGAGTCATTGAAAAGAAGAAAGCCTTAATTGAGAAAATGCCTCCATAAAATCTGGCTATAGGGTATTTTCTTAATTAGTGATTGATGTGGGAGAGCCCAGCCCATTGTGGGTAGTGCCAAACTGGGATCATGGTCCTGGATGCTATAAGAAAGCAAGCTGAGCAAGCCAAGAGGAGCAAACCAGCAAGCAGCACCCCTCCATCAGCTCCTGCCTCTAGGCTCCTGCCCTGTTTGAGTTCCTGTCCTGACTTTCATAGATGATAAACAGTGATGTAGAAGTATATAAATGAAATAAAATAAATCCCTTCCTCCCCAAGTTGCTTTTTGTCATAACACTTGATAACATTGATAGTAACCATAACTAAGATGGATGGGATAACCAAAATGATGTTTGAATGCAAGATAAATATAATACAGAGAAAAGGAGAAAACTTGTCCTTTGAGAGTAAGGAATAGGGATTCATGTACTATAATAGAAAATAAAGATGAGAAAAGTGCTTAGATTAAACTGGTAGACATAGTAGTGAGAAGGGAGTGTGTCTGTGTCTGATAACACCATTCTTAATAACACAAGGGGACAGGATCATGAGGGCAGAGAAGAAAAAGCAGATAATTGTCTTGTAGAGCATTAGTTGAGAAAAGTCAATTTCAGACAGACAGCATTTGATACCTGTTTGTAGTCTGTGATCATGAATTTACATAAAGCTTTTCAGTAAGATTATATGATTTTCTACAGCAACATTAGGCTGCTTTGGCATAAATTCAGGACAGAAAAATCTCTGAATTTATTCAGTGGTGAGAGGATTTGTTTTATTATTAACAGAGAGGAAGAGATGAAGAAGTTGCAGAAATGCTTATAAAGGTAGATCAGTGACTATGCTGAATAAGGAAGCAGGACATTGAAGGATATTATGAAAGTGGCATCTCAGTGAAGTTTATTGACTTATCAGACAAAGAATTGAAAAGAGCAAAAAATTATAGAAACAAATATAATATTAATGTTAAATACCAATATGCCAATAGATATAAAAGTCTACGTAGGATAGGGTGACAGACAAGCAAATCTAGAAATTATATAATGTCAGCTGGGAATAAAAGATGAGTAGCAAAAAACTTAGAAGAATAATTAGGTATAACAAAGACATAGTTTTAGAGAAGCCAAAGAATAGCTTATAAAATTTTCACTGTCTTGAATATGGCTAGACAGTCTTGTAAATATCATCATTTTTAGTAAGCTTCAGGCTTAAATATTCCCAATGAAAACTAGCTTTACTGTTAGATCACTATTCTTCACCATCTTGTATTTGATTTTCGTTTCTGACTTTAATGGACATATACTCCAGGGCAAAATTTTGGATCAACTGCTTATAAAATTCTAACTGTCCTATCACAACTATTATGAGTACACAAATCTAAGAGAGAAATGAGATGGAATGTGCCTCCAGACTATGAGCCAAAATAAATCTTCCATCCTTAAAAAAATAAATTTATCTAAATAATGTAAATGTCTTCAGATATGCGCCCCCTTTCCCAACTGAGAGAAATTCTGGCACATGGAGTGGAGTGATGTTACCAATAATCCTTCAAATTTATCACAAAGCAGCAGGACAGTGAGGAAGCTGGTAACAGTACATCCATGGTCAAGAAGCAGAGAGAGATGAAAGCTGTTGCATCTTTGCCTTCTTATTTACTCCTGGATAATGTTACTTGTAGGCATGTTTTCAGGGCAGACCATTTGGTATAAGATAACCAGTTGGTGAGCTCTTCCCTGGGGAAGACCATTTAGCCATATGCATTTCTTAGTTGTCTATTGTTCTTTGTATAGAATTCAGGCCTCTTGAGCACCCTCAACCCCATTTACATTAGTATATCTATCGCTGTCGATCGTCGATCTTGTTTAGTTCATGTTTAGGCTGTCATGTTTTTGAGGCTTTATGGTTATAGCTTCTGATGTAACTAGACAATGTCAAATTCTTTGTTCTTCTGGCCCTTACAGTATTTCCCCCTCTTCTACAATGATCCCTGAACCTTAGGTAAGGGAATTATATTATAGATGTATCCCTTGAAACTGAGCTCCACAACTCTGCATTTTAATTGATTGTAGTTTTCTTCAGTGGTCTCCATCTATTGTAAAGAGACGTTTGCTCTATGAAGGGTGAGGACTACACTTACTTTGGGTATAAGGATATTTAGAATGTAGTTAGGGATTATGCTGTGTTAGTAGGGTGGTGATCATAGGGTTTTTTTCTCAAGATCCATGACTTTACTAGTTTGGGGTAGTTGTCTAGATTTTCAGTGTTCAGAACAGCTTTCCTCAGATTATTTGAACTTTTAGTATTAAATTACACTGAAAACCATAAGGGGCTAAGGAAAAGAGTACATAGATTTTGAGTGAATTCACTGATAAATAGGTTTATATTACTTTTTAAAAATCTGGAGTAAGTTACAGTTATATGAGTAGGCCCTCATTTTAAATATAGTGATGTTTTTACAGCTGTCATAAAACAGACCTTATTTTTCACAGGAACAATATTACCATTGCATTGTGACATTGTGAGTCTATATTTTACTTTGAAAGAAACCAGTACCATGCTTCTCATAATGGATATAGTAATCTAAAATCCATCAGCAAATATTTCACACTTTCCCTTTATTCTCATATTATTCTGCATTATTTTTTATTCATTTATATCTTTTGTGCCAAGGTCACAGTGGCCCTTATGAAGTGGCTTTGATCTCATGATACTCCTGCCTCTGTATAAGGTACCTGCCTTGACTTTTTGGTTTTCTATCTGAGCATGTGTGTGTTGTAAGATATGTGTCCATTGTTTTAGTGACATCTGTTTTGTGTACAATGATTATTAATAATTTTTGTTTATCATTCTCTGATTATTATTGAACATACCTTCAAATACCTGTTAGTAGCCTTTAAAAACATTTTGCTTATTAAGTCAGCGTCTCATATAATTCAGGTTAGTCTGGAAGTCACTATATAGCTCTCCATCTTCAACTACTGGGATTAGAATTGTGTGCCACCATGCCCAGTTTCTGTTAGCAACTTTTAATGTTTTCTGTGGAGAAATGTTTCTTCAGGTCCTTTACTCATTTTAAATCAGGTTATTTGTTTGTCTACCATTAGGTAATTGGTATTTTTATAGTACATGTTAGATATTAACCCTCATCAAAAATGCAATTTTTGCACTTTATCTCCTAATATACAGACTTCCATCTCATTTTCTTGGCAGTGAAAAAGTCACCACACAATGATAGCTTTGGACCCATAATGATAGAAGATGACAGTGGTCCAGGCTCTGTGAAATTGAGTGCAGCAGCAACAAGGATGTAATGATGGCAAAATGTCACCATGGCTTGGTTCTAATGGTGGGAGCAATATAGTAGTGACTACTCCTCTGAGAGTGAGGATACCTCAGTAATTCAGATTGGAAGGCTAATCCAAATGCCGATAAACAAGGCACTATGTCTCTTTGGCCTGGAACATCAATTCTGGTGGGATGGCACAGTTTAGCTAAGATGATATGAGAGGCACAATATTTGCTTGGCCCTGGAAAGAATGTGTATGCATGTTAGCAGAGCCTCCAGATCCCTAGGGTATTGGACATGACATAAACCCTGCAGCTAGTCAGATGGATCAAAGTCTCAGAGGCTTTGGAGTCCAAGGTCATGCTTTACCTGTGGATTTATATTAAGAGAAGAACTTGGGTCAATTGCTCTGGTGTGCTGGAGGCCTGAAGTCCCTCTTAGGGACTGCCTTGGTGGAGGATACAAATCATACAATGCACAGAATGCTTGTACTGGGAGAAAGGAGTTGGGCTTCAACTTGGCCCTAAGGGAAGCTAAGGAGAGCATGCACTTGTTGATTGGAATGAAGGAAATGGGAAGGATTCATGGTACTCTGGCTCTACGACTAAGAAAGAGTAGCATCTTGGCTGGGGATGGCTACCAGATGGGTGTATTTCAGTGATGGCAAAGCCTCTAGTTGAGAGGCCTTTATGGCTACTTGCCTGTAGAACATGTGGTCCCAAGATGGTACAGTACAGTAGCAGCATGGGCTATGAGAAGTAGACTACAGTGCTATCTCCTTCTCTGGGGGGTAGCTTAGTATAAATACTGGGTAGTTTCCTGATATGGGTTCAGAGGCTATTCTTCCAAATGATTCTGGTTTGATTTCTAGCACCCACATGGCCACTCATAACTCCTTGTAGCTCCAGTTCCAGGGGATCTGACACCTACTTCTGGCCTTTATGGGCACCAGGAACACAAGTGGTACACAAGCATATATGTAGCCACAACACACATACACAAATAAAACAAAGGTATGTGTGCTTGTTTAGTATGTATGAGTACATGAGTACATTCCTGAGACATGTGTACATGAAAAAAATGATAAAACCAACTAAAACTACTTACATTGTTTTCCTTTCCCTAGTAGACTGAAAACCACATCTGGGCAAAGATTAAATTTTGAAGGAACATGATAAATAATATTGACTGGTGAATAAATAACATCCCTCTCTATTAGCAAGACAAGCAGAAGATAATATTGCATGACATGTTCACTTTTGAGAAACTCATTCTCTAAATAGGTTGCATTCAAAGATCTCAATATGTGATGCTAAACTACATCATTATAGCATTAAAGCTAGAAGCCACTTAGATAACATTATATATCTACTACATTTTTTTTAAGGTGAGGAATCTGGGGCATTTTAAACAATTATCATGTTGGGTTATTTTCTTCACTTTTTTCTTCCCTTTATATATTTATTATATATTTCAGCATCTGTTTCCAAAGAGCTAATGGTGTTTTTACTCTAGGCCCTAAGAGCCAAGGTCATTTTCTGAAGAGGGTGGAGCTGAGGAAGAGTAATTCTTTGAATGTTTGAGGAACATGGGAAACAAATGAAAAAATGTGGCAGAAAGTGAGAAGAAAACACAGCAACATTAATGAGCAATGCTCAAGGTCCAGCTGGAACTAATGTTTGTTTTGTGGCTTTAGCTACTACTACTCTAGCTACTGGATTTAGGATTGGAGAAAAGATAGAAGAAATGGTCAGTGGTCAGAATTTAACTAGATGAGTTAAACCATCATCATTGAAGTTATAAATAACAACATTTGTAATGAAGGAAGAGAGCTTATGATTTCAGCAAGTCTGTAATAGAAGTGATGTACTAGGACATGTAAGCTAGCTAAGGAGGAAGTGAGAAAAATTGTAAATGGCAAAGTAGAGGAAAGATCAGTGAACTAGCCGTGATGAACTGAAAGAATGGTTGGTGAGCTAGAATATTGTTATCGAGGACTATTGTGCTTATATTGGTGATTTTGGAGATGGAGTGGTAAATGGTCATCTATGGTTGCTTCCAGTTGTGTGAGGAGTGAGTGGTGGATGTGGTATGGAAGGAAGTCACTGGGGATGAGAAAATTAATGACTCAGAGTTCAGCATATTAGATAAGCTACACCATACTTCCATACATTTATCTTCTCTTTCTTTTTAACTTTATTTCTTTTTAAAATTTAATTTAATGTATATGGTTGTTTTGCCTGCCTGGTGTATGTCTGTGCACCACGTGTGTGTCTGGTACCCTTGGAGGCCAGAAGAAGGCTTTAGATCCCCTGAGACTGGAGTCACAGATGGTTGTAAAACATCATGTGGGTCCTGGGTATTAAATCTATGTCCTTTAAAAAAGCAGTTACTGCTCTTAACCACTAAGACATCTTTCCAACACCAAGGACAGGATCTTTATTAGTGTTCATTAGAGACATCTAAATGCCAGCTCTAGGACAATTATTCTAAACTATTCAGAGTTTATCCTCCAATGAATTTAAGAGCTCTTAGGATGAGTGTGTTAGATTAGATGTTATGGTAAGAAAGATGTAAGAATTTTCAGTCTTTTCCTGTCTGCTGTCCTCTTTGTCTCTAGACATAGTCAGATTTTTTTCTTTTAAAAGCTCTTTCCTCTATCTTGGGATGTAACTCAGTAGGAAAACCAAACTTTGACCCAACTTCAAGCTTTCTTTAAACTTCTCTCTCAAATCTATTATTCTTTTCATTGTTATAAATATTTATTTATTGGAAATACCTAATTTTCATTGAGCAATATTATGGGGAAAAGACTAACCATCATAGTATACAACTTTTGTCACTTGGGAGTATAGGAGAGTACATACATATATACATACAGCTGATTTTATTTTTTTCTTAGATATTTTCTTAATTTACATTTCAAAGGCTATCCCAAAAGTTCCCTATACCTTCCCTCCGCCCTGCTCCCCTACCTACCCACTCCCACTTCTTGGCCCTGGCGTTCTCCTGTATTGGGGCATATAAAGTTTCCAATACCAAGGGGCCTCTCTTCCCAATGATGGCCGACTAGGCCATCTTCTGCTACATATGCAGCTAGAGACACGAGCTCTGGGAATACTGGTTAGTTCATATTGTTGTTCCTCTTCTAGGATTGCAGACCCCTTCAGCTCCTGGGGTACTTTCTCTAGCTTCAGTCACCAAACCCAGACACTGTTGCATATGCCAGCAAGAGTTTGCTGAAGGGACCTTGATATAGCTGTCTCCTATGAGGCTATGCCAGTGCCTGGAAAATACAGAAGTGGATGCTCACAGTCATCTATATGATGGAACACAGGGCCCCCAATGGAGAAGCTAGAGAAAGTACATCTTATTTTTCTTATAGTTTGAATCACAAACGATAATATATTCTCAGAAAATTGGACATAGTACTACCGGAGGATCCAGCAATACCTCTCCTGGGCATATACCCAGAAGATGTTCCAACTGGTAAAAAGGACACATGTTCCACTATGTTCGTAGCAGCCTTATTCATAATAGCCAGAAGCTGGAAAGAACCCAGATGTCCCTCAACAGGAATGGATACAGAAAATGTGGTACATTTACACAATGTAGTACTATTCTGCTATTAAAAAATGAATTTATGAAATTCTTGGGCAAATGGATGTATCTAGAGGATATAATCCTTAGTGAGGTAACCCAATCACAAAAGAAGTCATTGGATATGCACTCACTGATAAGTGGGTATTAGCCCAGAAACTTAGAATACCCAAGGTACAATTTGCAAAACACAAGAAAATCAAGAAGGAAGACCAGCGTGTGGATACTTCATTCCTTCTTTGAATAGGAAACAAAATACCCATGAAAGGAGTTAAAGAGACAAAATTTAGAGCTAAGATGAAAGGATGGACCATCCGGAGACTACTCCACCGGGGCATCCATACCATAATCAGTCACTAAACTCAGACACTATTGCATAGGACATCAAGCGTTTAATGACTGGACCCTGATATAGTTGTCTCTTACAGAAGTGGATGCTCACAGTCATCTATATGATGGAACACAGGGCCCACAATGGAGAAGCTAGAGATAGAACCTCAGGAGCTGAAGGGGTATGCAACCCTATAAGAGGAACAATATGAACTAACCAGAACCCCCAGAACTCGTGTCTCTAGCTCCATATGTAGCAGAAGATGGCCTAGTTGGCCATCATTGGGAAGAGAGGCCCCTTGGTATTGCAATCTTTATATGCCCCAATACAGGGGAACGGCAGGGCCAAGAAGTGGGAGTGGGTGGGCAGGGGAGCAGGGTGAGGGGAGGGGAGAGGTAATTTTCGGGATAGCCTTTGAAATGTAAATTAAGAAAATATCTATCTAATAAAAAATTGGAAAAAAAGGAGAACAAAGGCTTTTTCTTCTTTTTTTCCTCTTTATTAGATATTTTCTTCATTTACATTTCAAGTGTTATCCAGAAATTTCCCCATACCCTCCCCCATCCCCGCCCTGCTCCCCTACCCACCCCTCCCACATAATGGCCCTGGCATTCCCCTGTACTGGGGCATATAAAGTCTGCATGACCAAGGGGCCTCTCCTCCCAATGATGGCCAACTAGGCCATCTTCTTCCATATATGCAGCTAGAGACATGAGCACAGGGGGAACTAGTTAGTTCATGTTATTCTTCCACCTATAGGGTTGAAGACCCCTTCAGCTCCTTGG
>LR749485.1:3135105-3151155 GCA_902729485.2 Mus minutoides | reverse complement strand
AAGGGCCCTTTCAGCATTATCTTGCTGGCATATGCAATAGTGTTTGGTTTTGGTGGCTGGTTATGGGAAGGATCCCTGGCAGCCGCAGTCACTGGTTGGTCCATCCTTTTGATTCAGCTTCACACATGATCTCTGTAACTCCTTCAATGTGTGCTTTGTTCTTAATTCTAGGAAGGGGCGAAGAGACCACATTTTGAACTTCATTCTTCTTGAGTTTCATGGAACAAAGGCTTTTTATCACATACATACATACATGCGTGTACACACACACAAATATTTGTGCTAGGGGTAGAACTCAAGGTTTTATGTATGTAGGCAATGACTCTAACATTGAGCCCTATGACCAATACATTTTAATTTTGTATTTTTAAAGTTTTTAGCTTACATTTCCTGTTTTCTTCATATTCTGTACAATGTTCAAATATTTAACTTTTTTGTATTATAAATTTTTAATCTGTTTTCTTATGGTCAGACCTCAAGTAATTCACAAGTTTTGCTGTTCCTGGTAACAATATATATCATCTTGTGTTCATGCTTTTTTTTCCAATTTTTATTAGATAATTTCTTCATTTACATTTCAAATGTTATCCCAAAAGTCCCCTATACCCTCCCCCATCCCCTGCCCTGCTCCCCTACCCACCCACTCCCACATCTTGGCCTTGGCGTTCCCCTGTACTGGGGCATATAAAGTCTGCATGACCAAGGGGCCTCTCTTCCCAATGATGGCCAACTAGGCCATCTTCTTCTATATATGCAGCTAGAGACATGAGCTCTGGGGAGTTAGTTCATGTTATTCTTCCACCTATAGGATTGAAGACCCCTTCAGCTCCTTGGGTACTTTCTCTAGCTCCTTCCTTGGGATTCCTGTGTTCTATCTAGTAGCTGATTGTGAACATCCACTTCCATGTTTGCCAGGCATTGGTATAGCCTCCCACATGACAGCTATATCAGGGCCCTTTCAGCACTATCTTGCTGGCATATGCAATCGTGTCTATGTCTGGTGGCTGATTATGGGATGGATCCCGGGCTGCTGCAGTCACTAGTTGGTCCATCCTTTTGGTTCAGCTCCACACATGATCTCTGTAACTCCTTCAATGTGTGCTTTGTTCTTAATTCTAGGAAGGGGCGAAGTGTCCACATTTTGATCTTCCTTCTTCTTGAGTTTCATGTGTTTAGTAAATTGCTTCTTGGGTATTCTAGGTTTCTGGGCTAATATCCACTTAACAGTGAGTACATGTTATGTGAGTTCTTTTGTGATTGGGTTACCTCACTCGGGATGATACCCTCCAGATCCATCCATTTGCCTAGGGATTTCATATATTCATTGTTTTTAATAGCTGTGTAGTACTCTATTGTGTAAATGTACCAAATTTTTTGTGTCCATTCCTCTGTTGAGGGACATCTGGGTTCTTTCCAGCTTCTGGCTATTATGAATAAGGCTGCTATGAACATAGTGGAACATGTGTCCTTCTTACCAGATGATACATCTTCTGGATACATGCCCAGGAGAGGTATTGCCGGATCTTCCGTTATTACTATGTCCAATTTTCTGAGGAACCGCCCGACTGATTTCAAGAGTGGTTGGTGTTCATGCTTTTTAAAAACTCTAATTCTTTAAAAATAATTTTATGTGTCTCTATGTGCACATGGATCTTAGTATGTGCATCGTGTGTGTGTGTGTGTGTGTGTGTGTGTGTGTGTGTGTGTGTGTGTGTGTGTGTGTATGTATGTATGTATGTGTGTATTGAGGCCGGAAGTTGATATCTAAAGTCTTCCTCAATCACTCTCCACCTTATTGAGGTCTCAGATGGGTGTAGAACTCACTCATCTATATGACTAATCTAACTAGCAAGCCTGCTTTAAGGATCCTCTGTCTCCTTTCTTAGTGCTAGATTTACGGGGAGGAGGTCATAGTGCTCACCAGCATTTACATGGGTTCTAACTACACAACTTCTTGTCCTCAATTTTGAAGGTAAATATTTACTTATTGAACCGTGTTTCTAGCCCCTATTTTTTTTTGTTGTTGAGCTGTTTTAAGAGATAAATTCCTAGAATTGAGATTAGCTGGCCAAAGATTATGAGCATTTTCCTTCCGATGAACTTACTGAAAGAACTGTATACCATTTGCCTTCATGTCCTGACGCTTTCCTTAAGTATCTTGGAATTTGTCATTAGTCAAACATCTTTCAGAGATTACAAAGTGACTTCCTACTTGGAAAATAAACCTGCTCGTTCTGAATTTTAGGAATTCTTATAATTTATAACATGTAACACTTTGTTGCAAGTATCTTCTTGAAGTTCTCCTGTCTTGGTTCATGATACGCTATTATTTAGTTCTCTTCCTACCTCCGACTGATTCTGTTCCTTGAATGTCTGAAATGTAGCCTTCTTTAGGGTGTGTTCAATCCCTTCCAACATATGAATAAACTGTAAACCACTTTCTCTAGTTCTGACTTCTCCCTTCTTAAATTGAAAATAAAGTTATTTTCATACACTATGTTCTAATCATGGTTTCCTGCCTCATCTTCTCCTTGATCCTTTCCACCTCCCAACCCTTCCAACTCCCCACTTTGTTTCTCTCTCTTAAGAACACAAATAGGCAAACAAAATAGACAAAGATAAAACAAAATAAAGAACCCCCCAAAAGACACTGAGAAAGAACACCAGAAATGTATATGTACACACAAACAAACATAAGAAATCCTTAAAACTGCAAAATTGGAAACCATATATACAAGCAAAAGACCAGTAAAATGTTAAAAGGGGGTAGGCAAACAAAATAATATGAGATTTTAAAAACCTCCACAAATACCTTTGTACTGCTGGCCATGGGGCCTCCTCTTAGTGTGGTTTGTATACCCCCCAGTGAGATTCCCTTGAAGAAAGTAAGTTTTTTCTTTGTGAGTGATTGTTCATTGAAGATAATTTCTTGGTTGAGAATGAGGACTTCAGTCTACTGTCTACCCCAGTACTGGGACCCTGTCTGGTTTTGATCTGTGCAGATTCTGTGCATGCTAACACGGGCTCTGTTAGTCCATGTGTGCACCTGAGTTCTTTATTGCTCTAAACATCCATTGCTTGTTTTTGTACCAAGTAGCACTGTATCTACAAATGAAATAATTTCCACTCTTCAAATCTGATAATACTATTGGCATTTCTAGAGTTCAAAGACTATGGGTGGACACATATTGGACCCTTTTGCCTTATTCCATCTGTTCTGCTGGTTGTTCTGCTGGTATTATGTGAATTCTAATTATTTTACAACCTGTGTTTTTTTCGTATTTTTGTATGATTCTTCATTTAACAAATATATTTAGAGAACTGTCATGTGCTTGGCCCCAAGGGTACACCAGGAGCACGACAAAAATCCTGGACATATTAAAGATGATATTTTTATGGCGGGAAACTATGCAAGCATGAAAGTAAGGCATGCAGAATATAAGATAAAAAGTTACATGTTAAAGAATTGGGGAAAGTCAAAACGGTGTATATGTATGCACAATTAGCCTGGGAAAATAACCAAGAAAGTAACATTTGGGCAAATACTTGAAGGTAGTCAGAAGAGAAGCCCACAGACTGGAAGAGAATGATGGTTCATTCCAGACAAAAGGGCTAGCGGTCTAAAGGTTTTAAGAGAGAGAGAAAAAACAAAACAAAACAAGTGCTCAGAAAGGACAGAGTATTTAGTGTTAATGAATCAGAATGAGAAAAGGGAAGGCTAGTGGGGTGGGTGTCAGATGTAAAGTGAAAGAACCAGATCTTGTGAAGATTTTGATGTGCTGTGAGTGAAATGGGAAGTCATTTGGGCAAAAGAATGAGCTGACTTGATTTAGTATTGATGTAAATGTAGCTTCTGGGTTGAAGCTAGATTGTATCAAGTCAAGGGTGGAGGCAGAAAGCAAGTAAGGAGGCAGTTAGAGCAAATGAAATGATGATGATGCTTTGGACCAGGGGTGGTAGTGAAAGACTGTTGGATTCTACATTGAATATTGTTGCAATGTGAGATTTAAGAGGAAAGAAGGCTATCAAAGATGACTTCAAAATTTTGTCCTGAAGTGAAAAATCTAAAATTCCCCCCTCTCTCTATTTTGCCTTTTTTGGAGCTAGGGTCTTTGGAATTCCTTTATGTAGCCCAGGCTGATCAAAGTCATGATGCTCCTCCTACTTCAGCTTCCAAGTGCTAGGCCTACAGGTATAAGGCATTTACACCCAGCTGAGTTATTCAATTACTTTTATGTATTTACTCTCTTATAAATTCCCAAATACTTAATTTTGATTTATTCTGTTCTGTTGCTATTCTTAATTACTTTTTACCCTGGCTGTGTCAATATTCTTGATAAATGTTCAGTGGTCAATCTGATCATCCTCTCCCAGCCTCTCTCCTTAATCCAGAATATCCTCAATAAAGTGAGGCACTAGTCATAGATTCTGTTTCAAATCTTCTACAGTTTTCAGTTGCACTTAACTCAACAGGCAGACTCTTCTACTTTTCATTTAAAACCTTTCATAATATGAGCTCAAACTATTTAACTGGCTTTATCCTTTATGATTTCCATATGTCTTTCAAATTAAAAAAGGCTTGCTGTCTCTCTGAAGTTAGTGTTTATCAACACCTCCAGTTATAAATCATGCTTAGTTGATAGAACATGGTGGTTAGGAGCATAGACTCTATATGAACATTCCAAGTTTGAATCATGTCTCTACATCTCATTGTGTTTTGATGCAGTTTACGTTTACCTCTCAAGTTTCTATCAGTCAAATAAAGACAATAGTTGTCTACTTCATAGAAATGTTTGGGGAATTAAATGGGTTTATATATACAGTATTTGAACATTGCCTGACACATGTTTAGTTCTCAAAATTGTTAGCTCTTTCTGTTGTTGTTATTAATATCATTATCTTTTCCTACTCTCACTGTAGTATCAGTCTCATGTAGGTAAGGACTTTATTCTGTATACTTCTCTATTTGTAAGACCTACTCTAGTGTTTTGCAGATAATGAACAGTTAGTAAAGAAATGATTATAGTTTCCCTGGCCTGAGATTCTAGTTGCTGCTGCCAATTCTCCACATTCTTTTAAGAACCTTATGAACCTACAAAGCTCATCATGAATGACATTTATTCCATAGAACGCTCTGTGATTTTTCTGATTCTTATTCCAAACTAAATTTAACCTCTCATTTCTCTGAATTCCTGAAATATCTTGTGTATGCTTCTTTTACATCCTTTACTTTCCATTGCCTTTCATTTTAGTCATTTGTATCTAATCTTGCTTACTAGATATTAAGGTCTTAAAGCACGTACTGTGTCTTACTCATTTTTGTATTCTCTGTGGTGTTAGCATAATGCCTTGAACATGGTAGATGCTCAATAAACTTTTGCTGATTGAATTGAATTGAATTCATTCTCCTATTTATATGCTTAGTTTTATATGAATTTTTAGATTTCTAAGTCATGCTTCCAAAGTATTAAATCTCTATGCAATTTACTTCTTAGGTATCCTACGTATTCAAGCTTAGAAAGACTATTTATATGCAGTTGCAGAAGAAGAAAATTTGTCTTTGCCAAACCTCCTTCAGATGGCATGAGGATTTGTGCCAGATCAAAAAATGGTTCTAAGTCAGTGAAAGGGAAAGTTTGTTAAATATGGTAATATACAGCTGAAATTCAGTATTCTAATAAATATTCACCTAAAAACCCAGATGGAGAAAAACAGCTTTTGTGCAGATGATAAAGTGTATGGTGTAAAATATATGCACTTAAGCTCATGTACTTATAGGATAAGCTCCTCAAATACCAACTCATAATTTATTTACTAATCATTACTCTTAAATCATCATTTTTTAGATTTACTAGCTAACATCTGTGGAGAGGTAAATTATAAATGCTAAGAAAGTTCACAGAAGATAGTAGGAGGGAGAGACTGCTGACTCCAATCTAAAAGATAGAAAAATTAAAAACCAGGCGAAGAACGTACAACAGTGTGGAACTAATGGCCCCATAGAGCTTACCAACGCCTTGAGGGTATCAGTGCCTTATAACAATACAGTGATTGATAAATTGATGTTCATAACGATTCATAAAAGCATTAAATTGATACCCACCACATTATATTGATGAGATAAGCAATGGGGATTAAGTGTTCAGATTTCATCCAGAAGATTAAAGTACAGATTATATTGTATATAAAATAGTAAATCCTTATCTAGCTAGCTAGATAACTCATTCCTGAGTTAAGCATAATGGTTATTTTAAATTTAAAATTCCTGCTTTTTATACATACCTTTCTGTACCAGTCCCTCTAACTAGAATTGAAATGCAATGGTAAAGCAGTACGAGGCAGTAAATCCATAAAAATGAATTGTTCATTCACACTACATTTATAACATAGGAAATACGATTATAGAACAGATGTTGACTGATTGAAATGCTGTATGCTCAATCATGTTAGTGTTTATTTGATAAGGAATGCCATTTGTTTAGCTTTGCTCATTTATTTAGTGACTGTGGTCTGGAATTTGATTAGATGCTGTCTGGCTGTATATCTCTACCCACCAGAATCCTGAGTCAGTATTAGCTTACAGGAGAATGGAGAAGTTACAGCTTTTTAGCTTTGAGAATGAAAATAGAAAGACAGTTTTGTCAATTTAAACATCTTTGTTTTTCTGTATTTCACTTACGTATTGGTATTACACTGCAGATGTGACTAATAGTCTGGCAATAGTCCTTCCTTGTTTAACTTTACACTGAAAATTGCATCTTCCTAAAAGTCTTTTCAGTGATAACCAGGGAGGGAGGGAAGGAGGGAGGGAGGGAGGGAGGGAGAGAGAGAGAGAGAGAGAGAGAGAGAGAGAGAGAGAGAGAGAGAGAGAGAGAAAACGAACCAAGAATATTTCTGAAATGAAATCATTTACAGATTATGTGTTTCTGAATCATGGGAAAGACAAAAGTTAATTGTAAAGCTACTGTGATCCTAAATAGTCCTATATTTGAAATAAATTACTCAACTAATTTTTGATCTCCCTTGGAGACAGCAAATGTCTTTTCTGTGGCAGCAAGATTACAGCAAATGATTTCATGGGAACATTTATTCAGATGTTATATTTTATTAGCTGATAATTCTTATGCCGTTATGATATACAATGTAGCATAATAAATATTTGAATGAATAGATTTAGAAAGCAGGTAATTTGGAGTAAGCATTTCAAAACATGGATTAACTTTCATTTCTAGAAGTAGTACATCAAGCCATTTTGTGATACATTGTAAAAATCCTATTACAGTGAAATAAAAATTAAGACCTTACTTATATAAAACATTTCAGAAACAATTTTCTTTACATTTACAAAAAGATAAATAAGATTTTTAACACACCACTGAATATTTCTGTGTGGTTTTCCATCTTTAAAAAGGTTAGAAAAAGAGCCATTTGTTTATCATCATCATTATTTTACATCTATATATTTGTGCTTGTATCTGTGTGTGCTTGTAAATATGAGTCTCTCTCTCTCTCTCTCTCTCTCTCTCTCTCTCTCTCTCTCTCTCTCTCTCTCTGTCCTTCCCTGTGGTGTGTGTGTGTGTGTGTGTGTGTGTGTGTGTGTGTGTGTGTGTGTTGGTATTTTGCTAAAATGCAAGTGTGGAGGTCAGAGAACAACATGAGAGAGTTGTTTCTCTTCTTCCACCATATAGGTTCCAGGAATTAAAGTCAGGTCATTAGGCTGGTGGAAAACACCTTTACTAGCTAAGCACTATCACTGGCCTAGGAAAGAGTTTTTAGTGGTTGCCAATACATATCAAGTATTGTTGAACTGAAGCCAGGCCTGTTGAAGTGTCTGTCATCCCAGAACTTAAAAGGCTGAGGTAGAAAGATTGTGGCTTCCAGACCAATCTTGTCTATATAAGAAAATAAATCTCTGGCTCAAACAAAACAAAACAAAACAAATTAGTATATTCTCTAAAAACTGCAGAGTAAAACTGAAGAAGGTGCAGAAGAATATGTATATTATATAAACATAATATTTTAATGCAGAATTTGAAGGTTCTTCTATAATCTGTCTTAGGGTTTCCATTGCTGTGAAGAGACAGCATGACCAAGGTAACTTATAAAGGCTAACATTTAATTGGATCTGGCTTACAGTTTCAGAGGTGTAGTCCATTATCATCCAGACAGGAAGCATGATAGCATGTAGCCAGACATGGTGTTGAAGAAGGAGCTGAGAGTTCTATATCTTGATCTACAGGCAACATAAAGGAACTGTATGTCACAATCATCCATAACTTTAGTTGCAGGAAACCCACTACCCTCTTCTGGTCTCCATGGATAAATACCAGGCATGCATATAGTGTACAGGCATAAACACAGGCAAAATTCTCATACATATAAAATAAAGTGAAAATAATAATAGTAATAATAATAAACAACTGCATGTTAACACAAATAACATCTTAATGGCAATAACTATATTCTATTGCATAGCAATATTGTTGAATTCAATGTTATTTCTTTTTTTGAATGATGGTGAGACTATAATGTCCATCTGTATAATTTAATATCTGTTACCTTTTTCCAAGTTAAAACCCCAGCACTTTTCTCTACTCCCACTTTAAAAATAACAATGTATTAAGGTATTTAGTACCATAACATTTATTCACTGAATCAGCATTGCAACTGTCAGATTGTTTTATAGTGGCAACTATGGATATCCAATTACACCGCACCCCTTTCTATTCTCTTGAGACATAGTGTTGCTATTATACAGCCCAGGCTAGCCTCACATTCACGGTGTGCTGGAAACTGTCCTCCATTATAACTTCCCAAGTGCTTGCGTCACTGACATGCATCGTCATATTGGCTACTTCCACATTTCAAAAAATTATATTTATCCCAGTGATTCCAAAGTGATATTTCAATTGTGGTTTTGATTTGTATTCCATAAGTGATAGTGATGTAGATCATCTTTTCATGCAAGAATCGTCTCTTTGTGTGTGTTCTTTGGATAAATTTATATTTAAGTCCTCTACCTGTTTTTCAATTGAACATTTACTTTTTATTATTGGGCTATAATTTTGGAACTTCTAAGGATTTTTTAGTTTCAGCTCTTACATTTAGATCTCATCATCATCACTATCACCACCACTACCACCACCCCTTCCATCAACCACCCCCACCCCCACCACCCCCACCATCATTTTGAGACAGTATCTGGCTATGGAGTCTAGGGTATCATTGAACTTCTCATCTTTCTCAGCCTCTCAATTGCTAAAATTATAGGTGTGTATCATTGTGCCTAGCTGCAATTCATTATTTGTTAAATTTTTGTGTATTTTAGTGAAGGTATCTGTAATAGCTAATTTTTATTGTCAGCTTAATGGGATTTAGAATCACCATGGAAATGTCTCAAGGTGTTTTCAGAAAAGTTTGACAGATCACAGAAGATTTACTCTAAATGTGCATGGCACTATCCCATTGGCTGGGGTTCCAGACTGAATAAAAAGGAGAAAGTGAACTAAGTACCAGCATTTGTTTCTCTCTATTTCCTGACTGTGACTACTATATGATGAGCACTTTTGGCTTCTGCCTCCTTGATTTCCTCACTGTATCCTCAAACTATACCAAAATGAACTCTTAAGTCTTTTTGTCAGGTGTTTTGTCACAGCAACAAGAAAAGTAACTAATGTGTGTTCACATTCATTGTTTTGCTACAGTTGTTTGAAGATTATTTTTCTCCTTCCCAGTTGACCTGGTATCTTTGTAAAAACATAATTGATTGTAAATTATATATATATATATATATATATATATATATATATATATATATATATATATATATATATATATCCTTTGTGGCTGAAATATACGGTCTCTGTCTAAAATGTATTTTTAGTTAAAAATAGTGTGTGCCACTATGTATGGATGTGCACATGAGTGTAGGTATTCCAGAAGACAGAGATATTGGATTCCCTGGAGCTGGAGATATAGGAAATTGTGAGCCACCAATGTAGGTGTCTGGGAACCTAATGTGATCTTCTGAACAGGCATTAAACATGCCCAAACACTTCATCCCCTGTTTATGGATATGGATATTGATATATGGATATAGATATATTCTTCTGGCAGTAGAGCACTCAATTACCTTGTAGTTTCTCTAAGGTTTATTTTTAATCATGTGCATATGTGTATGCTTGTCAGTATATACCACATGTGACTACCCCGTAGAGGCCAGAGCTGTCAGATCCTGATGTGAGTGCTTGGAATTGAATTTGGATTTTCTGGAAGAGCAATATGTGCTCCTATCCACTGAGCAATCTCTCATGCCTGTACTTTATAGTTTTAAAATTAAAGTTTACATGTATGGGTATGTTGTGTGCACATATGTCTTCACCATGGTTTGTGCCTGGTGCCCATGGAAGCCAGAAGAGGGTGTCAGATTCTCTGAAAGTGGAGTGACAGACAGTTCTCAGCCACTGTGTGGGTGCTAGGATTTCAACCCTGGTTCTCTGGAAGATCAGCTGGTGCTCTTAATCATTGTGCCACTTCTCTAGCCCTATTTTATAGTTTTGTACTCAATTTTGATATTGGAAGTGTATGTTCTTTGTTTTGTTTTGGTTTTTTTGTTTCTTTGCTTGTTTGTTTTGTTTTGTTTTCAAGATTGTTTTTGGAGTTCTGTTCCTCTGAACTTTAGTATGAATTTTAAAGTCAACTTATATAATGATTCTAACTGAGATTTTAGTTGGTGGTTTTGCATCTGTAGATCAATTTAGGGGTTATTGCCACCTAGATAATATAGACTTCCACTCTATGAACATGGATATCTTTATTTAATCTTATTTTACTTGCCTTATTTCAAAAATATTTTGTACTTGCTATTAAAAGTCTATACTTCTGTTTGCAAATTTATTCTTATGGATTTTCTTTTATGTTTGATGTTATTATAAATGGGATTGATTTTGATGGGACTGGGGATTAAACCTAGTTTCTACTACTTGCTAAGCAAGAAGAGTTCCATCACAGAATTTCATCTACAGCCATATAATAACTTAAAAAATTCATTTTCTAATAGCTCATTACATGTATAGAAATACAGATACTTTTTTACATTGGTATTTCAGACTTGATGAATTACTTTATTAGCATTGGTAATTAAAAAAGAAAAACGTTTCATTAATTCTTTGTGAGTTCCACATCATGCACCCCAACTCACCCAGCCTCCATCCCTTCATATCTATCCTCTGACTTGCAATCTCCCCCCAAGAAAATAATAAACAAAAGTAAAAAATAAGCAAAACAAAAAATAAAATTTCATTGTGAAAGCTGTAATATGTCACAGTATGTCCTACACTATACCCTTTTGACCACACATCTTTACTTACAAATGTACATTGCAATGTGTCATTGGTCTGGTGCAAGGTGTCTGGTTCTGCTATACCATCAATATTGGATCCTCACCAGAACTCCTCTTGTATATCCCGTTGTTTCTCTGTGGAGCATCTACAGCTTTGGATCTGCAAGTCCAGCTCCTTCATGTGCTCCAGCAGTTCATAGATGAGGTAGATGTTGGGGTGGGTCAGCTCAAAGCCCTGGATCTGAGCCTGGGTGGTAGCTGAGCTGATTAGCCTGCCAGCTCTCCTACACCCACACCACCAGGGTGAGCCCTCCAGTACTGCCCCAGCTAGGTCACCCAGTGTTGTAGCCAGCAAGGAGCAGGGACAGCTCTCCTGGTCTCATGCCCTTGGGCCAGTGTACCTGCCCCCATACCACCAGCTCTACTGTGCTATCCAGGTGAGGTATGGGGACTGCTCTCTCAAGTGTTGCAGCTGGTGAGGAATAGGGCCAGCTTTCCTGCTCTCATGACCTCAGCCAGCATTCCCACCTGCTGCAGATGTGTAGAGATGAGGAAGTAGGGAGGGCCTCTCTTCAGAGCCTACACCATCTCAGGGTAGGCTAGCAGCGGGGCCAGCTCTCCTGTGCTTATGCCCTCTGGGCTGGCTCACCCACAAGTGCTTCCCAGGAGAGGTGCTGTAGCTGGGGAAGAGCAGGGCCAGCTCTCCCACACTCATGACCTCACAGCCAGCTTTCCTGGCTGCCACAGGTGGCGAGAGGTAAGGGGATGATGGTAATTTTTTCTTTTTTTAAATTGAATACTTATTTTTTTTTATAATACTCTTGTCATCTGAAAATGGAGGTAATGTTATTGCTTTTTTTCCAAAGTGGGTGCTTATAACTTTTTCTTAGTTTAATATGGAGAATAGAAGTCATAAGAAGACACCCCTTTGTAAAGAGAAAAGCATGCTCTCTCTCTTCTCTCTCTCTCCCTCTCTCTCTTTCTCTCTCTCTCTCTTTTCCAAAAGTTGCTACCCTTTCCAGTCCCCACTCTCAAATTCTTCAAGGTCTTCCCTTCCCCTCACTTCTGAAAGGGTGTCCTCCAACCCTACTCACTTCCACCAGCATTCCTCTTCCCTGGGGCATTAAGTTTCCACAAGTTTAAGTGAATCCTCTCCAACTGAGGCCATACAAGACAACCTTCTGCTATACATTTGCCCAGGGCCATGAACCAGTCCATGTATGCTCTTAGTCTCTGGGAGCTCTGAGGGGTCTGGGTTAGTTGACACCGTTGTTCTTCCTATGGGGTGGTCCTTCCCTTCAGCTCCTTTAGTTCTTCCTCTAACTCTTCCATATGGGTCCCCAACCTCAGCTCAGTGATTGGCTGTAAGTATCTGCATGTGTCTCAGTCAGCTGCTTGTAGAGCCTCTCAGAGGACAGCCATGCCAGTCTCCTGTCTGCACACACAATATGGCCTCAGTAATAGTATCAGGACATGGTATGTGTGAATAGGATGGATCAAAAGTTGGCTTAGTCACTGTGTGCTCTTTCTTTAAGTCTCTGCTCCAGCTTTGTCCCTGCATTTCCTTTACACAGGATGCGTATGATGTTAACTTTGGGTCTTTCCTAGAGTTAGTTTTCAGCCATCTGAGAAAGTTCCTTACTATTGTTTTGTTTTAAAGGTTTCATTTTATTTTATGTATGTGGATGTTTTGCCTGCAAGAATATCTGTGCACCATTTTTAATTTGTTAAGTATTTTTTTCTTTTAACTATGAGAATTTTCTTACATTGTTTGCCGTATAGCCCAGATTGGCTTCAAACTTATTATCCTCCTGCTTCACCTTTCTAAGTGCTGGGCTTGCTGGTATGTGTTTCCATGCCCAGCTAAGGATATTTCATGTTGTCAACATTTTATGTGTTTATTAAGATATTGTAGTGGTTTGAATAGGTTTGAAAACTCATGTGTTTGAATGCTTGTCCCTAGGGAGTTGCACTACTAGTAGGATGTGTCCTTGTTAGAGGAAGTTCATCACTGTTGGGTGGGCTTTGAGTTTTTCTATGCTCAGATTCCACCCAGTGCAAAAGAGACCCTCCTCCTGGCTGCCTGTGGAAGACAGTCTCCTCCTAGCCACCTTTGGATCAAGATGTAGAACTCTGGGCTCTTTTATCACCATGTCTGCCTGCATGCTGCCATGCTTCCCACAATGATGATAATGAACTAAGCCTCTGAAACTGTAAGCCAGCCCCAATTAAATGTTTGCCTTTATAACATTTGCCTTAGTCATGGTGCCTCTTTACAGCAATAGAACCCTAACTAAGGCAGAAGTTTATGGATTTCTTCTTTTATCTATGGTACATTGCATTAGCTGATTTTCTGATAGTTAATGAACATTGCAGTCCTCGGATAAACTCTACTTTGTGATATATAATTATTTTATATATGGTTAGATTCATTTTTAAAGTATTCTGGTGCTGGGTATGATGCCTTACACATGTAAGCCCAGAACTTTGGAAGTGGAGATCAAGAAGATTGCCACTACTATGGGGCCTGTCTGGTCTTTAGAGTGAGACCCCATCTCGAGAAAAACAAACAAGCCCCAAGTATTTTGTTGAGGAATTTTTATGACCATATTCAGAAGTAGTGTTTGTGTTTTTTCTTTATTGCTTTTGTTTGATTTGGGAATTATATAATAATAGACTTATAGAATAAAATAAAAAATATTTTATCATCTTAATATTTCTTCAAAGAGTTTATGAGCCTTAACTGTAATCTTTTACTGGAATTCATTAATAAGTCCATGGTCTGAGCCTAGGATTTTCTTTGTTAGTACATTTTGGATTGGGATTCAATTTCTTTCTTACCTTCATAGCTATTCTTATTTTGTTTTTCTTCTTAAATAAACATCACTTTTTGTTTTTCTGGGAAAATTTCTATTTCATTTTGGTTGTGTACATAGAGTTCAAGTTATTCCTTCATAGACCTATGTGTGGTCAATAGAAATGCCCTCTTCTTCATTCCAAATTTTAATAATTTGAACTTTTTGCTGTATAATTTTTCTGTTAAATACACTTAGAAATTATTTGTTTCTTTTTTCAGTGATTAATTTGTTTTTGACAATTACATACACACATATACATGTGCATACATGTGCATACAAAGTATTTTGATTAATCTACTCCCTTATTATATAATTTTATGATATAATATATGATAAATAATATAATAAAATAATATGCATTATTATAATATTATCTGACTATTCTACCTCTCCAGTTATCAATTGCCATCTCTCTATAATAGAAAGTCCAGCATTTTAGTAAAGTTCTGTGTTATCTGTTGTTATTTTGTAGTATTATAATAATGAAACAGATGCTCTACAAAGTTACCAAAACTCTTCAGATTGTGGTATACAATCTGTTTGAGCAAAGAAAAAAAAAAGAAGCTTGAACAATTTTTAACTTCCTTTTAGAAGTTTCTACAGCCTGCTATCAGGATTTGCTTTCACTTATTACTGAGTGATCTTTGGCTTTATTGTTTTCATTTGAGGAAATAAGAAAACTTTCCTTCTAAATGTTTATCAACAAGAAGTTATTCCTTTTGGAAATAGTAATTGAATTCTGCTGTCCTGTGTGATGCCAGAGATGAGCTCAATATTTGGCCTAGGTCGCTTTCATTTTCCTGAAAGGAAGAAAATGTGGTGGCCCTTCACATGTGCCTGGCCAGCAAGTGTAACATGAATCTGCAGTAGCTCCATCACTGACTTCACCTTGTATATAATGTATAAAGGAGGAATAGTTGAAAAGTAAAATGGGATCAATAATTAGGTTTCGATAGGTCATTTGTAGCCCAGTCTGATGAAAGTAGGTCATAAAATACACTTATAACACTAATGATAGCAAAATACTCTATATTCCACATTCAATGCAAGTAATGTTTCCTGTTACAGCCTTGGATCTCACTAGCATTCCTAATTTCAACCAGGATATATGTTAGTTTTTCATGAGAAATAGATAGTGAAAACTTCTGAATGGAGGAAAAATATATTTTCAAGGGATGTGCCCTAGATAGCCCATGTGCTTCATTATCAATATTAGGTTATTCAACCTCTGAAGTTCACTTTTCACATGTAATAAAATATGGGTAGCATAAAAGAGTTGTGAAATTTTAATTTGATAATGTGTCTAATACTTAAAAATATACAAGTTATTATAAATAGTCTTTTTCAAAATAATTTCTTTTCTATGGTCCATCTAGATGTTGTAAACAGTTCATTAAACCATTTTTAGGCTGTATTTTAAATTTCAAGATTGGACTATATGAACTTAAATATGTTGACTTTTAGTTTATTCTCTGAAACTTTCAAGCATTTGTATAATGTATTTTTTTTCCAGCTCTTTCCACCACTTTATTTTGATTCAGGATAGAGTTCCATGAGGTTACCACTTTCCAAAGATCTGGATGAAAAGTGTTTTTTTTTTTTTTTGAGAAATTCTTCATTTACATTTCAAGTGTTACCCCAAAAGTCCCCTACACCCACCCCCGCCCTGCTCCCCTACCCTCCCCCTCCCACTATTTGGCCCTGGCATTCCCCTGTACTGGGGCATATAAACATTGCTAGACCAAGGGCCTTTCTTCCCGAATAATGGCCAACTAGGCCATCTTCTAATACATATGCAGCTAGAGACATGAGCTCTGGGGGTTCTGATTAGTTCATATTGTTGTTCCATCT
>LR749485.1:3100317-3135005 GCA_902729485.2 Mus minutoides | reverse complement strand
TGGGGACTGTCAAAGCCTGCCAGGAGACAGCTATATCAGGGTTCTTTCAGCAATATCCTGCTGGTGTGTGCAGTAGTGTCTGCATTTGTATTTTGAACATATCTATCCAGTGCTACCTCCCCCTTACTACCTCTGTGCTTTCCCCCTGTCTCCCTCCCTACTTCACGTCTTCCTTTTTTACTGTTATTAATAACTTCCCAAGTCTGAGTGCTGTCCATATGTGTATGCCAGGTATAGCTAATTATGTGTGCTCAGCTGTCGATGTGTCACCATACCAACCTCTCTGACCCAAATCTGCTGACTTTTAAAGATTTTTTAAACAAGAGAAGTTATTATTAACAAACCATACTTATTTACCCAATCCTGTTATTGAAATGTCTTCTGTCATACTTAGGTTTCTGCCCAGCCCCTGGCTACACAACCATTTTATTTTTCTACCATCTCATGTAATCCTGTATGTTCCAGCTAATATTTCTACTTGCTGGAATTGGAGTAGAATCTCAACTCAACCAAAGCATTTATCCTACCTGAAAAATATTCAGTTGATTGGTATAGTACTATGATAACAGAAAGTGTCTCCCAAGAGGGGAAGAGTGTTTTAGATTATAATAGGAAAGAGATATACATCAGCTTTGGTGATATTACCAAACTTGCTATAAACCCAAAGGCTCTTATAATTGACTGTATAAAGGTTATATATCTAATACAGTAATTAGGGTACTAGACATTTATTGAGTTTTCATTATATGATAGCTGCAGTGATAAATTCTTACCTGTATCATTTAGTTTAATCCTCACAACAGCTATAAAATTTATTTCTGTTTTTATCTCCATCTTTACAAATGAGTAAATACATGCACAGATATCAACACATTAAGGTTTACATAGATGACAAATGGAAGACTGAGGTTTCAAACTGACATATGATTCTAGCACTACATTCCTAAACATAGTATATGGTGTTTCTTATGTATTGTGAATGTAGCTTCTACAGTATTCCAGAATGTTTGTTTCTTAGTCTACCTGGATGGTCTGAAATATTGTCTGTTTATTATTTTCTTAAGGCAGCCTTTTCTGTTATTTGAACAATTAAGTGGGAGCTGATAACTACATTAAAATAAAACTTGATGCTGTATATATAGATTAACTCAAAGCCAATAATTGTCTGTAATATGAATACCCACTTCTCACATTAAACATGTTATCCTTACCAAAAATAAACATGAGAATTAAATGACATCATAGGTCAAAGAGATGTAGCAATCTTTACCAACCATTCCAATTAAACACCGCAAAATGCATTCTTCTTGGTACCTCATAGAATATCTTTAAGAATAAATCATATATTAGGATGCAGACCCAGTCCTAACAAATACAGGAAAATTGAAACAATTTATTGTATTCTAGCTGACCACAATAGAACAAAACAAGACATCATAAACAAGAGAAACTACAAAAGATATACGAACTCATGGAGTTTGAACAGCACCTGATCAAATGATGAATGTGTCATTGAAGAAATTAAAAATAAATTTAGGGCAGCCAAGTTTATACTGACTAGGAAGCTTCCTCCTTGCTGGCTAGTTTCAAGAGTACCCTGTCAGAGGATGGCCATGTGGGACATCAGTGAGAGGAGAGACCCTTGGTCTTGCTTGTGAAGGCTCGACGCCCCAGTGTAGGGGAATGCCAGGACAGGGAAGTGGGAGTGGGTGGGTTGGTAAGCATGGGGGAGGGGGTGGAATAGGGGGTTTTCAGAGGGGAAACCAGGAAAGGGGATACGATTTTAAATGTAAATTAAAAAATACCTAATTTAAAAAAGAAAAGTACCCTGTCAACTGTGATAATGACCACAGTGGCAAGATATGCACTTGGGTGCAATAGTGGCAGAAATTTTATGTGCATAACATGTGCTTTCTGATTGGATTTAAGGGAGCTCCATGGGTAGAAGCACATGCTTTATATTACAAATGTGGCTGTGGTAGTTTGAATAGGAATTGCCTCCATAGGCTCATATATTTGAGTATGTTAGTTAGGTATTTGACCCGGATTATTAGGAGGTATGGCCTGTTGGGGTAGGTGTGGTCTTGTTGAATGAAGTGTGTCACTGGGTGTGTACTTTGGAGTTCGCATGCTCAAGCCAGGCACATTGCACAGTGTCATGCTCTTCTTCCTGCTGCGTGTGAATCCAGATGTGGTACTCTGAGCTCCTTCAGCACTGCTCTGTAGTATGCAACTATGCTTTTTTTTGCCATGATTATCATGGACTAAACATCTGAAACTAAAAAAAAATGTCTCTATTAAGTGTTTTCCATTATAAAAATTTCCATGGTCATAGTGTCTCTTTACAGTAATAGAACATTGACTAAGACAGTGGTCAAGAAGCCAAGGCTAGAGTTCATAGGCCTCAGGAATTAACCTACTACTATTGTTTTTGCTAAGTCTTCATAGTATCCAACTGCCTCGAAATTCTTCTTTCCATAGCTGTAGATTAGTGCACCTCTAATACCTCACCAGAAAAGCTTCTTTGTGCAGTGGGTGGTAGTTAATGAAGAATGTCAAAAGTGGTCGAAGTGCAGAAAATAAGTATCAATGGAATACTCAGCCACAAATGGGGCATCTAAGTCACACAAAATCCCCAGTGTACAATGTACAAGAATCACTGTAGAAGAGAGGACAGAAAGATTATAAAGCAAGAGTCCAGGGAAGACCTGAGCAAAACAGTGTGTTCTGGACAGGAAAGGACCACTGTATTCATGAGCTCACAGGCACTGGAGTTGCTTTCACAAAATCAAGCCAGTCACCATCCAAGCATGAAGTGAGAAGTTCTTGAGCCTGTACCCCTAACTGAGTTGATGGCTTCTGTGGGAGGAAGGTCAGTTTTATTTAAGGGTTGTGACTCTGAGTACATTGACTATGCTCCAGTGGATGGGCTTATATTCAGACGTATATGGGCAGCACAAATAGGATTCGATGGGTTATTAACTGAAAACAAAATTAAACCTGGTACTTAGGAGACAGAGACAGTGTCTACATAGTGAGTTTTAGGCCAGCCACAGCTATGCAAGAGAAAACCTTCCTCAAAAACATAAATAAATAAATAAATAAATAAATAAATAAATAAATAAGGAAAGATGAGGAGAATTTGGATGTAGGGATGGGTGTGGGAGGAGTTAAGGGGAGGAGTTGGCAGTGAATATGATCAAAATACATTGCGTAAAATTTTTAAAAATTAATAAAATATGCTTTAAAAAAGCAAAGGAACAGAGATGATGATTTAATGATTGAGAACACTTGCTGCTCTTAAAGAAGAACTGGGTTTGGATTCTGGCACCAACAACAGGTGGCTTTCAACTCCTCTGTTGGCACATGCATATTTAGAAATACACACACACACATTGTCGTAGTTTGTATATGCCCAGGGAGTGGCACTATTTGAAAGCATGGCCTTGTTGGAGTAGGTGTGTCACTGTGTGTGTGGGCTTTAAGACCATAGCTGCCTGAAAGCCATCTAGCTGCCTTCAGATGAAAATATAGAACTCTCAGCTCTGCCTACACCATGCCTGCCTGGATGCTGCCATGCTCCCACCTTGATAACAGACTGAACTTCTGAACCTATAAGCCAGTCCCAATTAAATGCTGTTTTTATAAGAGTTGCATGGTGTCTGTTCACAGCAGTAAAACCCTAAGATAGAAGTTGGTACCAGGGACTAGGGTATTGCTGTGATAAGCCTGGCCATGTTTTTGTTTGGAAGAATATGGATTTGGGGACTTTGGATTTGAAAAGCAATGGAATCATTTAAGTGGGGCTTACACTAGTAGAAATATGGAAGACTTTGTTACTGCGAGTGATTTGAACTATGCAGACCTGGCCCAAGAGGCGTCAGTGGAGAACATGTGTGTGTGTGTGTGTGTGTGTGTGTGTGTGTGTGTGTGTGTGTGTGTGGTATTTTGGTGAAGAATGTGGCTGCTTTTGCCATTGTCCAAAGAGTCTTCCTGAGGCTAAAGTGAAGAGATTTAGATTAATTGCTTTGAAAAAGGAAGCCTTAATAAAGTCTGTTGTGTGGTTACTAAAGTTCACTCTTATGAAGAGCCTTTTAATGAAAAGTAGCAAACTGAGAAAGGAAAAAATACAAAATACATGGCTCAAGTATTAAAGGAGCACTGGGAAGTAGAATGGAGCTGAATCCTATGTTCTAGGAGATAACAGATTAAGGGAGTGGGACCTTGGGGCAAGATCCCACCCAGCTAAGTTTAGGTCCAGGCATGGTTGTACATACCTTTAATCCCAGGAGACAAAGACAAGCATATTTAAACCATGATACATATAAATTCTAAATTTTGATTTGAGAATATAATCTAGAGTAGTCAATGAAGATAGGAATGTAGGAAAGGATCATTGTGGGAAGCTTTAAACAAAGCTCTAGAGGGGGGGGGGAATAGGACACAGGTGCTACAAAGCAGATACTGAGGGAGTGGGGAGGCTTTTGACTGGATAGGGGCAAAAGAGTAATACAGGGGGAGAAGGAGGAAGGACAGAGAAATAGCACTAAGGATATTTGAAGAAGTTATAGGTAAATATTTTTATGAACTTATTTCTTGTACCAATATGTACAGATACACACATCCACATACATATAAAACACCCCACACACACGCACAGAGAGAGAGAGAGAGAGAGAGAGAGAGAGAGAGAGAGAGTCCACCAGAAAAACTTTTAGATCTGACTAACATTAACACAGTGGTTCTTAACCTTCATAATGCTGTGACCCTTTAATACAGTTCTCATGTTCTGGTGCCCCCCCCACTATAAAATTATTTTCATTGCTACTTTATAACTATAATTTTGCTACTGTTATGAATCATAATTATATATCTAATATGTTGAATATTTAATACACAACCCTCAAAGGAGTTGTGATGCACAGGTTGAGAAACAATGCTTTAACAAGTTGTCAGTGTACAAAGTTAACATATAAAACATAGTAGGCTTCTTATATTTATAGCAAATATGTTTAGAAATAAATCAGAAAAACAATTTCATTCACAGTTACTTCAAACAAAGAAAATATCTTGGAAAAATTTAACAAAGAAAGTAAACAATCTCTATACTGAAAACTTTAACATACTGAAGAAATTGAAGATAATACCAGATAATAGAAAGTCCTCCCATGCTCATGGATTGGAAGAGTTAATATTGTGAAAATGTTTAGACAACCAAAACACCTATAGACTCAGTGTGATCCCCATCAAAATCCCTATGCCATTCTTCATGGAAACAGAAAAATTCTTAAATTCTTAAAATTCATAAATAAATGACCATGGAGAGTTAAAGCAATCCTGAGCAAAAAGAATAATGTTATGTTTATCATCTTACCTGATCTCAAGTAAAATTATCAAGTCATGGTAACAAAATGAGCTTGGTATTAGCACAGAAACAAATCAATGGAGTAGAATAACGGATCCTGATATGAACTCACACAGCCATAACCACCTGACTTTTGAGAAATATGTATACATCGTAGAAAAGACATCTTTTCCAACAAATGGTACAGGGAAAACTGGATATCCACATGTAGATTAATAAAAGTGGATCCTTACTTCATCCCATATAACTATCAACTCTGAATCAAGCACTGAATCTCTGAAGCTGAAAACATAGGGGTACAAATAAGGACTTTCTCAAAAGCATAAAATCACTCAGGAAATAGTACCAACAGCTGACAAATGGGATTTAATGTAATTACAAATCTTCTGTACTGAAAAGGAAAAAGATAATTAAGTGAACAGATAGTCTATAGAGTGGGAGAAAATCTTTGCACACTACATATCTGGCAGATGATTAATGTTTAGAATATACAAAGAACACCAAATATGAAACAAGAAATCAAGCAGGCTAATCAGTAAATTGGCTAATGAAATGAACAGACAGTTCTCAAAAGATAAAATACAAATGGACAAAATAGTACATATTCACTTATAAGTGGATATTAGCTGCTAGGCAAAGGATAATTATGCTACAAATCCACAGACCCAGAAAGGCTGAGTAACAAGGAGGGCTCAAAGAAGAATGCATGGATCTCCCTGGGAAAGGAAAATAGAATAGATTTTTGCAGGTGTATTTGGGGCAGATGGAGATGGGAACAGGAGGGATCATGCATGGGGCTATAGAGGGAGAGGGTACTGGAAGAGACTAATATAATTGGGGGTCATTTGGGGGGTGATGTGGAAACCTACTACAGTGGAAACTCCCTGGAATCTATAAGAGTGACCCTAGCAAAAACTTCTAGTAAAGAGGGATTTGGAACCTGACTGGCTATCTTCTTTAACCAGGCAAGGCCTCCAGCAGTGAGACTGGGACATCAACTCAGCCACAAGACCCTTGGCCTACAATTTGTCCTGCCTGCAAGATGTTCTGGGGTAATGGTAGCCTATAAGTTGTGGGAGTGGCCAACCAATGACTGGTACAACTTGAGACCCACACCATGAGAGGGAATTCATGCCTGACATTGCCTGTGTGGCCAGAAATCAGAGGCTGGATAGCCCAGAGGCCTAGGATATAACACGACTGGCCAAAACAAACAAACAAACAAACAAAAACAAATGCTCAGTGAAATAATTCCTAATGATATTCTGCTATACTTATAAATTGGTACATCCCAAATGTCATCAGAGATGTGTCACCCAGCAACTGATGGAGAGCAACTGTAGAGACCCCACAGCCAAACATTAGATGGAGCTCAGAAAACCCTACAGAAGAGGGGGAAGTATTGTAGGAGTTAGAGGGCTCAAAGACACCATGGGAATATGACCCACAGAATCAACTAAGCATGGCTCATAGGGATTCACAAAAAATGAAGGGGTTCACCAAAAAAACAAAATCACTGGATCCTGTATGGGTCAGAGCTCGGTCCTCTACATATACATTATGGTTGTGTATCTTGTCATTCTTGTGAGACTTCTAACAGTTGCAGTAGGGTGTCACTCACTCTTTTGCCTGATCTTTGGACCCCTTTCCTCCTCCTAGGTTGCTTCATCAAGCCTTGATATGAGGGTTAGTGCCTAGTCTTATTGTAAATTGTTATTCTATGTTCAGTTGATATCCCTGAGGCCTGCTATTCTTTGAAGAGAAACAGAGGAAGTCTAAGGATCTGGGGAAAAGGGGAGGTAGAGGGTGCTGGGATGAGTAGAGAGAGAGGAAACTGAGGTTAGGTGGGAGACAGAGGGCGGTAGAGACCTGGATGAGAGAGGGGAGGGGGAGGGCAAAAGGGGTAGGATCAGGTATCAGGGGAGATAGGAGAGAAGCCCAGAGATCCAGGAGAATGAATGGAAATGTGCAGCAATGTGGGGTGAGGGACAGGGGAACCACTAGAATGTCCCAGTCACCAGGGATGTATGTGGGAGGCTCTCAGGACTCAATGGGGGTGACATTACCCGAAATGCCAAAGGGGGATGGGAGATGGAACCTGAAGACACCACCTCCAGCAGGCAGACATGGCTCCCAGTTGAGGCAGGGGACCACCCACCAATCTTCAAAAATTTTGACCCAGAATTATTTCTGTTTAATGGAAATGCAGGGACAAAAATGGAGCAGAGACTGAAAGAAAGGCTACCAGTGACTGGACCAACTGGGGATCCATCCCATTCCCGGCACAAAACCCTGAAACCCTGACACTATTACTAATGCCATTGTGCTTGCAGACAGGAGCTTAGCATGGCTTTCCTGAGAGGCTCTGCCAGCAGCTGACTGAGACAGAGGCAGATACTGACAGCCAATTATAGGACTGAGGACAAGGAACTCTATGGAAGAGTTAGGGGAAGGACTGAAAGAGCTGAAGGGGATTGCAACCCTGTAGGAATTACAACAGTATCAACTAACCCAGACCCCTCAGAACTCCCAGAAATTAAGCCTACTACCAAAGAGCATACTTGGGCTGGTCTGTGGCCCCAGGCACATATGTAGCAGAGGACTGCCTTGTCTGGCTTCAGTGGGAAAAGATGCACCTCTAATCCTGTAGAGACTCGATACCACAGCGAAGGGGGATGCTGGGGTAAGGTTGGGTGAGTGGATGGGTTGGGTAAAACCCTCTCAGAGGCGAAGAGAGGGGAGAGGGGGTTAAGACTCTGGGAGGGGAACCTGGAAGGGGGCAACATTTGGAATGTAAATAAATTGAATAATTTAATAATAAAAGAGGAATTATAAAAAATTAAAAATTACAAAATAAATAAATAAAAAATAAAAATGAAGTTGTTCTGGGAGACTTCTCTTATTTTGTATGATCACAGAGAGGCCTCTCAACTCTTTTTCTTGGGCATTGATTAATAATAACAATAGAAATAAAATAACAACAACAACAAAATATCCAATCTAAGTAGCCATCAGAGAAATAAAAAATAAAGTTCTATCAGAAATTCATTAAAATACAACAATAAATGCTGGCAAGGGTGGGGACAAAAAGGAACCCATACACACTTTGAGTGGGAATGTAAACTAGTCTAACCACTATGGAAGTTAGCATGAAGGTTCCTTGAGAATCTAAAAATAGATGTCTCATATAACTCAACTATTCCATGTGGTAATTTGAATAGGTTTGCCCCCCCCCCCATAGGCTTATGTGTTTGAATGAGATTGGCTTATAGGGAGTAGCACAATTAGGAGGTGTGACCTTGTTAGAATGAGTGTGGCCTTGTTGAGGAAGCGTGTCACTGTGGAGGTGGGCTTTGAGGTCTCATATATAAGCTCAAAATAAGCTCAATGCAGAATCAGAGTCTCCTCCTGGCTGCCTGCAGAAGATAGTCTCCTCCTAGCTACCTTTGGATCAAGATATAGAACTCTTGGCTCCTCCAGCACCATGTCTGCCTGAACAGTGCTATGCTTCCCACCATGGTGATAATGATCTAAACCTCTGAAACTGTAAGCCAGCCCCAATTAAATGTTTGCCTTTATAAGAGTTGCCTTGGTCATGGTGTCTCTTCACAGCAATGGAAATCCTAACAGAGACATTCTACTGGAATTTGTCCACAGAACTCCAAGCCAGCATATCATTTGAATATCAACATTTATTGTATTACTATTTACTATAACTAAGTTACTAAACTATCAATATGTCTATCAATAGGAGAGTGGGTAAATAAAATGTGGAATATAAATGCAATAGATATTTTTTCAGCCATAAAAAAAATGAAGTCATGCTCTTTGTGCGAAAATGGATACAGCTAGAAATCGTCTTCATATTAAGTGTACTATTAAGACACTTCAGACAATTTCAGAAAGACAAACATTGCACATGTTCTCTCAGTTTGTTCCTTGATTATATATAGATACACAAAATCATGTATGCACATACGATCAAGATAGTGAAAATGGATAGGGAACAAAAGGGATTAATGGAAGGGAGTATTAGTGAAAAAGAGGGTATGGGGATATACAAGGTATAATTGTGTGATAGTGCATTTTGTATGTAACATAGCACATGTACAATAAGTACATAATAAAAATTTTTAAAATTCTGATAATTTAACATTTTATTGAATTAAATATTATTTTATTATATTTGTTGATTTATGTGAGTGAACACAGCATTGCACAATCACACGTAGAAGTTGGACCATAGCTTTCTGCAGTCAGTTCTCTCCTTTTGTGTGGGTTCCAAGTATTGAACTCAGTTGAACTAACTCAGTATCGTAGGCTTGGTAGCATGTACGTTTGCCAACTGAACAATCTCACTGACCCCCCCCCCCCAAACAACTAAAAAACACCCTGATACTTTTTAACAATATAATCATGGAGTGTTTATATAAGAGGTATTTAGAGATCATCTAATTTATTCTCTCCATGTTACAGATGAGTTATTTCATCCTACTGAAGAGAGATGAACCAGATTTTATAGGACTTTCTGAAATTTTACTTGTTTGGAGCCTCTGAAATAACTATTCTCCATTCTTCAAACAATGCTTTCAATATTTAAAGTTGCCTTTTGTTATTACTCTCAACTTTCCTCCCATGTCAAGCACCCTGAAGTTTTTTTTTAATTATTCCTTTTTAATATGAATCATTTTCAGGCAGGATCATTCTGGAAAGCCATCCTGGTACCCAATTCTGATTAATTATTTCCTTGTTTAAATTGTAGTATGCAAAACTAACATCCATATGCTTCATATGTTGCTTATACAGCTTAAGTCACTTATTAAGAGATTTTTCTAGTAATGTTACTATAGACTGCTGATGCTATAGACTGTCCTGCTCTGTGACTCTTTCCATTCCTTATCATCATTATTTTAGACAGCAGGTATATCTGAAATCATAGTTCTGAACACTGATTTAATAATTGTTTTGTTTAGCATGGATTGCTGATGTCATGATTAGTCTATTTTCTTAGACACTGGTTTATTGGAAAAAATGAGATGGCAGGTAAAATTATATACACACATTTTATTCTTATAGCTATATTGATTGGTTAAATTATAAGCACCAACATTTTCCACATTTATTATTCAATTTTTAGGTAGACTAGCTTGTATGCCATTGACATAAGATTGTAAAGCTAATCATTATCTGAAGCCTAGGTGATGAAAGGCTTTATTTTCCAAGTATAACTAGTATTGACCCTGTGACTCACATGAGAATGACCTAATATGGAAATCAAGAGCATGTTGTTTCCTCACATTATGATCTTTTTCTTAATTCTCAGAGGAAGGGAGAAGGTATCTGTGAAAGGAGGTGTAAGAGACGGGCAAGCTCACCAGAGACTGTTACAGGGAAAAAAAATGCAGCATAAAGACAGGATCAGTTTTTACTGTAATATTGTTACTTGTCCTTTAGGAGTAAGTTTTAGTGGAGAAATCTTGAAGACTAGGGGAAACATGCTAAGTTAGGACTTTAGATGATGTCCAAATTATCTTGTCACATTAATGGTCAAAATGCAAATGAAAGCTACATATTTATATATTGTTATTTACAAATGTTTGCCCTTGACAAGTCTCAGTTCTGTAGAAGATTCTCCTGTCTGTCTAGTTCCTTATCTGTGAGATGAAGATTAGAATAGAGAGTGTTTTGTAGCTTCCGCTTTATCTTCTAGGGGAGTCTTCTAATCTTTTCTGTTTCTACTTAGTTCTTTAAACTGCTCTTAGGACTTCATGTACTAATTTGTGTAAATTGTGGTTACCTTTGTTCTTTATGTCCCTACTGTATTATAATCTATTTCAGGTCAGTGTCTAGCTATATTTTATCCATAGTTCCTGAATTTTTAAAACACTTAAATATTCATTACAATCATTTTAGTGACTTTCTCTAAGTTATGAATTTATATATTTTCTGATTGTACAGTGAGGATTTTATTTAAGCAAATACTTGAACAAGTACCAAGTAGAAAAAAAAATGAAAGAACAGAATAAAGTAAGTATACCTGACATAAGAGCTGAATTAGTAAATGTAAGAAATGAAAAATTATATGAATACTTTAAAATTTAAGTAGAAAAGTATCCATGACTATTTTAAGAAGTGTGAGGATGAGGACTGAAGGATATGACTTCGAGATAAGTGAAAAATGGCTTAATTAAGGACTGTAGCGGTACTGGAGAGGATCAAAATTAGAAAAGAGAAGACAGTGAGAAGTCAGTGTAAAAGAGCATTCAAGACATATGACTGTAAAATCCCTAATGGTGGCTGGGCAAGTTTGTGCATGCTCGTAATTCTGCACTTGAGCAGCTGAGACAGGAATATCTTGAGTTCAAAACCAGCAAGACCCTGTCTCAAAAAACAAAATAAAATTCGACCCTGTCTCAGAAAATAAAAACAAATTAAAACCTCAGTACTTAATTAGGAGCAGAGAAATCACAGGGAACCATAGTGGTTAAGCACACATGTCAGAGTAGCTGAGCTCTGACACTTTCTAGGTGTTTGAAATTGATCAGATTAGTTTTCTTTGCCTTTCCTTTCCCCTTTAAGAGAATGGGATTTATAGTGCCTTTCCCAGGATCTGTTCCACAGATCAGATGAGATGCATGTCAGTGCAATGGTGTAAACATTTAGTAATTAGCTGTTGCAGTTGCAGTTGCATCTTCAAGTTTATTTTCAGTAGGGAACTGAAAGGATGTTCTAGGCAAGGAGGAATGTTCAAATGCACTGGAACAACTTGGTGACAAGGAAGAGAATTAAGTTTGATTCAAGAATTAAGTGATAATTTATGTATAACAATTTATAGTGTTTTCCAATCTAGTATGTCATTTGGTCCATACGTCACTTTAACCCACCAGAACCATCCTTTGGTGATTTGACTAGTTTGGGCATGTGTGCAGAAGAGCTGTTAGTCTAGAGTTTAAATGGTTAATAAGTTAGAGAAGGAGAGTTGGGATTACCAATCCTCCCACCTTTGTTGTTTTCCACCCTCTCATCCCCTTTCCACAATCATTTTGTTTGGAAAGAGGTAAACTTTAGTCAAAATGCTTACCAGAGAATGAGACATAGTCACTTTGTCTTTTCTTCCTATTTTTGTCACCCACACACAGTCTTTTGAGCAGCACTAATATGGAGCAATGTTTAGAATTCATGTGCGGACTGTTGTCTTTGAGGTTTGGATTAAAAGCATCAGTGAAACCAAAGGAAAGTAATCAGGCACATAATTGAGCAGGTGGAACAAATTTGTTAACTTTGCTTTGGGAAAACAATAACTGTTTTTTAAGTAATAAATCAAACTTAGGTTCCATGATTGTACTGGCTAGGTTTGTGTCAACTTGACACAGCTGGAGTTATCACAGAGAAAGGAGCTTCAGTTGGGGAAATGCCTCCATGAGATCTAGCTGTGGGGCATTTTCTCAATTAGTGATCAAGGGCTCCTTGTGGGTGGGACCATCTCTGGGCTGGCAGTCTTGGGTTCTATAAGAAACGTCCGACTCATTCGGTCCCCAAGCAAGCCAGTAAAGAACATCCCTCCATGGCTTCTGCATCAGCTCCTGCTTGAGTTCCAGTCCTGACTTCCTTTGATGAACAGCAGTATGGAAATGTAAGCCGAATAAACCCTTTCCTCCCCAACTTGCTTCTTGGTCATGATGTTTGTGCAGGAATAGAAACCCTGACTAAGACAATGATCCTTAATAAGAATGGGAACAAGGGAGATGATAATGCATTGGTTTCTGAAGACATCAGAGACTGTAAGCCATGCATCTAATATGGCTGATTTCAATTGGGGGAGGGTGTGGAAAGGTAACACTTGTCATTGGCTCTTCAGTAATGCAGATGTTTCTTCAAGGGAAATATTTATCTTGTGCATGTTGTTATGAGATATTTTTAAGATATAATAAAACAAGGAATTTGAAGTATAAGCTCAAAATGTAATGTGCTACATAGATGAACATAATTTCTTTTAAGTATTGATCTTTAAAACAGAGCGGGACAAATATATTTAGCATAGGATTTTTATTTGAAAAGATTGATTTTTCACTTCCATTCTTTCTAAAGAAGAGACTGGAAACATCAGAGAATCTTTGAATTAGAACAGACACAAAGGTCATCCACCTCAAGTCCTTGCTGTCTTTGTGAATCAGCTTTGCTTGTCATCATCCTAAGCTTGAAATGTGTCAGTAATGGAGAACTTGACCTCACCAGAGATAGTGCATGTCATTTGTAGGCTGATTTAGTTGTTATAAAAATCTTTCTTATTAAATTCTACAGGCATAAATTGTCTTCCATATGATGGCTAATGCCTAGAACTCCCCTCAATTTTCTCTAACCCCACCCTCAAGCCTAAACATGTTATTTCTACTATTCCTTTATTGCTTTGAATCTGTATTGTTATGCATCCTCTCAAGTGTGAGCTCTTTGAGGGCATGGGCCACATCATATCTTTGAATGTGTCTGGTATGTAAGAAGGTGTTTGAATGGAGAACAACATAGTATTCAACCCTTCACTGTTCAGGCTACTCTTGTTTGTTTTCTGACTTACCTGACATTAAATAAATATTTATTACATGTCTTATGGTATGAGACACTGCCAGCATTTAGATATACAGACACTATAGAATATGCCAGCAAGATAGTGCTGAAAGGGCCCTGATATAGCTGTCTCGTGGGAGACTATACCAATGCCTGGCAAACATGGAGGTGGAAGCTCACAGTCAGCTATTAGATGGAACACAGGGTTCCCAAGGAAGGAGCTAGAGAAAGTACCCAAGGAGCTGAAGGAGTCTTCAACCCTCTAGGTGGAATAATAACATGAACTAACTAGTACCCCCTGAGCTCATGTCTCTAGCTGCATATATAGAAGAGGATAGCCTAGTTGGCCATCATTGGGAAGAGAGGCCCCTTGGTCATGCAGACTTTATATGCCCCAGTACAGGGGAACGCCAGGGCCAAGATGTGGGAGTGGGTGGGTAGGGGAGCAGGGTAGGGAGGGGGGAGGGTATAGGGAACTTTCTGGATAACACTTGAAATGTAAATGAAGAAAATATCTAATAAAAGTTGGAAAAAAAAGAAATATGGGCTTCAAGTATTATATATAAACAAGAAAGGATCAATGTAAAACAAGGTGATTAGGTTGTGGTAGCATCCTATGTACATTAGGATGTATATAATATATAGTTTCCAATTTTGTTGTTAAAATAAGGAACTATTCTAAGTGTGGTTTGACTAGTCCTACTGAACATATATTTTACTTGGATTTGTATCTGCTTATTGCGGTTTTAGGTGATAATTACTCCTAAATACTAGTACAATATTGTTTAATCATTCAGTAAGAATCTATTTAGCTTCTATCATGTATGATGAGCTGTATCAGGTATTGAAATTATAACAATTATTAGAAATAGATACACTAGTAAGCTAATGAAACTTAAATTCTCTGTATAGCCCTGGCTGTCCTGGAACTCACTTTGTAGACCAGGCTAGCTTTGAACTCAGAAATCTGCCTGTCTCTGCCTCCCAAGTTCTGGAAATAAATGCGTGTGTCACCACCACCTGGCTTGTATTCTGTTCTTTAATGAGGATCCTGCATTATATGTATTTGCATATTATACATATACATCTAAGTAAAATCAACTTGTATTTGTCTTTGCTTCAGACAAACACAAAGTTTTGTTCCATACTATAATTCTTCTGAGAGCTGAGGTGTAGGAGGATGGGCTGGGAAGAAAGCAACAAACAACAGATTCATCTGCTGTACATCTAGAATTGGTCAGCTGGAAGTAAATACAAAAGATGAAGGAACAGAAGTGTGGAGTGGCTGCTCTGTTGCTATCCCATTCATGTGGTTAGAAAGGATTCTGAGAAAAATAGGATCTGGAGGAAATGGGTAAAGCCATGTAGATGGTTAAGAGATACAGCTATATGGAGAAAAGTGTGCAAAGGTCCTGAGTCTAGAATGTGTTCGGTGTGTTTGGGGAATCTGATTTTATGGTGATTTGCTGAGTGTTCTATTAAGTCATAATTTTCTTTTTTAATTTTTTTATTAGATATTCTCTTTATTTACATTTCAATTGTTATTCCCTTTCCTGGTTTCCCCTCCGAAAAACACTCTCCCTCTATGCCCCTGCCCCTCCCCTGCTCACCAACCCACCTACTCCTGCTTCCTGGCCCTGGCATTCCCCCACACTAGGGCATCGAGCCTTCACAGGACCAAGGGCCTCTCCTCCCATTGATGAACAACTAGGCCATCCTCTGCTACATATGCAGCTAGAGCCATGAGTCCCACCATGTGTACTCTATAGTTGGTGGTTTAGTCCCTGGGAGCTCAGGTATACCAGGGTCCTGTCAGCAAGCACTTGTTGGCATCCATAATAGTGTCTGGGTTTGGTGACTCTATATGGGATGGATCCCCAGGTTGGACAGTCTCTGAGTGATCTTTCCTTCAGTCTCTGCTCCACACTTTGTCTCTGTAACTCCCCCCATGGGTATTTTGTTCCCCTTTCTAAGAAAGACAGAAATATCTACACTTTGTTCTTCCTTCTTCAGCTTCATGTGACCTGTGAATTGTATCTTGGGTATTCCAAGCTTCTGGGCTAATATCCACTTATGGGAGTACATACCTTGTGTGTTCTTTGTGATTGGGTTACCTCACTCAGGGTGATATTTTCTAGTTCCATCCATTTGCCTAAGAATTTCATAAATTCATTTTTTTGTAATAGCTGAGTAGTATTCCATTGTGTAGATGTACCACATTTTCTGTATCCATTCCTCTGTTGAGGGACATCTGGGTTCTTTCCAGCTTCTAGCTATTATAAATAAGTCTGCTATGAACATCGTGGAGCATGTGTCCTTATTACCAGTTGGAACATCTTGTGGGTATATGCCCAGGAGAGGTATTGCTGGATCTTCCAGTAGTACTATGTCCAATTTTCTGATGAACCACTGGACTGATTTCCAGAGTGGTTGTACAAGCTTGCAATCCCACTAGCAATGGAGGAGTGTTCCTCTTTCTCTACATCCTAGCCAGCATCTTCGGTCACCCGAGTTTTTGATCTTAGCCATTCTGACTGGTATGAGGTGGAATCTCAGGGTTGTTTTGATTTGCATTTCCCTGATGACTAAGAATGTTGAACATTACTTTAGGTATGCTGCTATATCCATTCATTTGTATTTTGACCATTGTAAAGGGTTTTAATTCGTATTTCAGATTTTATTGCATTGTATTACAGCCAATGTCATATGATAATCTTTACATCTAATAATCCTAATGTTAATGTAGTAATTTGGACCTTAACTGTTCTTCAAATTCTCATATCTTGAAGGATTGGTCTCAGGCACTATTGGGAAGTGATATAACTTTTTAGAGGTGAAACCTAGTGGAAGTAAATGCAATCTTTAAGAGATTTGTAGACTAATGGCTCCCCACTCCTTGCCAGCTCCCTGCTGTTATGAGGGGAGGAGATTTACTCTACTGTGGATGTCTTGCCATAATATTATGCCCCATTTTAGGCCCATAAAAAGTAGGATAAGCAACAGTATGTTAAATTTCTGAAATTATGAGACAAAAATTAATATATTTTCCTTTTAAATTATTTCTCTCAGGTAGTTTGCACAGGAAGGGAAAGATGATTAATATAAGTAGCTACCCCTTTTTCATTTAGGCCATATGCTGGTTTAGTCAATGTGATTTTGTTTGCTATATAAGTCATTAATAGAAATCTCAAGACTTCCCCACTTGGGGTCTATCCCATAATCAGCCACCAAATGCAGACACTATTACATACGTCAGCAAGATTTTGCTGAAAGGTCCCTGATATAACTGTCTCGTATGAGGCTATGCCAGTACCTGGCAAATACAGAAGTGGGTGCTCACAATCATCTATTGGATGGAATACAGGGCCCCCAATGGAGGAGCTAGAGAAAGTACACAAGGAGCTGAAGGTGTCTGAAACCCCATAGGTGGAACAACAATATGAACTAACCAGAACCCCCAGAGCTCATGACTCTAGCTGCATATATAGCAGAAGATGGCCTAGTGGGACATCATTGGGAAGAGAGACCCCTTGGCCCCTTAGTCTAACAAACTTTATATGCCCCAGTACAGGGGAATGCCACGGCCAAGAAGTGGGAGTGGGTGCGTAGGGGAGCAGGGCAGGGGGATTATAGGGGACTTTTGGGATAGCATTTGAAATGTAAATGAAGAAAATATCTAATAAAAAAATGAAAAAGAAAGAGAAATCTCAAAAAGGGTGAAGTCTTCCTGTTTGGAAATTAAATTGACATTTAACCTGGAAATCATTATTTGGAATATGCTTTTTGAAATACCACTTTTCTCAGTTTCAATGGAACAGGTTAATTGTTATTTTTTCTATAAATGTATTATGAAAACCTAACAAATATATTCCTAAAATCAAGAAATAAAAGCCTAACTTTTACTTGTTAACTTTTATGACAAATACAGGAAGAAAGGAGCAGAAGAAAAAATTTATCTAGGATTTTACACATGTTAAGCACATCCTCAAGCCAATGTATGTTTCTTGGAAAAAACTGTGTGTGTGTGTGTGTGTGTGTGTGTGTGTGTGTATGTGTGTGTGCATGCGTGTGTGTGTTTGTGTGTGTGTGCATGTGTGTGCGTGTCTGTGTATACATGTGTACCTGCCCACACATGCATTCACTAGCATACACAAAGTATAGCTCTGGTGTGGAAGCCTTGGTGTTGGTCTTCAGATTTTACCATGCTTAGCATTTAAAGTAAGGTTCCCTCCCCTTTCCCTTTCCCTTTCCCTTTCCCTTTCCCTTTCCCTTTCCCTTTCCCTTTCCCTTTCCCTTTCCCTTTCCCTTTCCCTTTCCCTTTCCCTTTTTCCTTTTTCCTTTCCTTTCCTTTCCTTTCCTTTCCTTTCCTTTCCTTTCCTTTCCTTTCCTCCCCTTTCCTCCCCTTTCCTCCCCTTTCCTTCTTTTCCCTTCCCTTCCTGCTTCCCTTTCCTCCCCTCCCCTGCCCTTTTCTTCCTTTCTTTTCCCTCTCCCACCTCCCCTCCCTTCCCTTCTTTTCCCACTTCTTGCTTCCCTTTCCTTTCTTTCCCTTCCAGTTTCCTCCCCTTCTATTCTCTTGAGTTTTCCCCCCTCCTNCTTCCTTCCTTCCTTCCTTCCTTCCTTCCTTCCTTCTTGTCACTACATAGGCCAGGCTAGCTGGCTCACAAGCTTCTGGAGATTTTCCCTGTACTTCCTATATTTTAGAAGTGCTTTAGATTACAGATGTGTGCTACATAGTCTGGCTTTATGTATATTCTGAGCATCTAAACTCAAGTCCTCACACTTATGCAACAATTGCTTTATCCATTGATCCAGTTTTCCAATCTGGGACTTGTTAATAAAATCATATTAGCTATGAGGTCTTTTTCCCACCATCTCACACACATGCATAGGCTCTCTTTACATCTTTGACAATTCCCAATAACTAGCTATACAATCCAAGTTCCCATCCTTACCATATATCCTCAGTTTTCAAATTTATGTCCTCCTTTTGCATTAGTTGTTATTACTGGTATATATGTATATACATATATATTTATTCTTAAATACATAAGTACAATCTGATCAGTCAGTATAATTTTATTCATATGTATGTTTTCAGAGTTGATCATTTGGTAGTGGATAACCATTTAGTGTTCTCTTCTGTGGGGAAGACTATTTCTCCCACTGTTAGCATTCCCTAGTCATCTGTAGGTTGAGGCCTCTTTACATCCACATTAGCACTTCTTTCATTCTCCTTTCTCAGTTGATATTTAGGCAGTCATTTTGAAAGACTTTGTGGATGCAACTTCTGATATCCAGACAATCTCACAACAAAGTCTCTGATTCTCTGATCCACAATGATCCCTGGTCCTTATGTCTTCATTCTTCTGTATTCATCTCCTTCACCATTACTTATACAGTTGTTGATTGAAGGATATTTAGGTAGTTTCCATTTCTTGCAATTGTGAATAGATCATCAATGAACATGACAGAGAAGGTATCTGTGGGAAGTGATATAGCTGTGTCTTATGGTAAATTTAATTTTTGCATTTTGAGAATTCTCCACACCAATTTTCAGAGTGGCTGTACCAGTTTGCAGTCCTACCAAAGTGATTGACAGTCACCCCTTTCCCTACATCCCTCCACGGTTTGCTATTGGTTGTTTTGTTGAACTTTGTCATTCTTGGCAACTTGGGTAAAGATGAAATATCAATTTGTAATTTGCACTCCCCTGTTAGGGACTATGAACAACATTTGAGATATTTCTTAGGCATTTTTTTCTTTTCTTTTCTTTTCTTTTTTGAAAACTCTCTGCTCCTTTCTTAGGTCAATGCTTTGAAGGAGTTTGGTTTTTTGAGTTCTTCATATATTCTGAATATTAATGCTTTGTCAGATGTAAAGCTGTCAAAAATTCTGTCCCATTCAGTGTGCTTCAAGAGGACTTCACCCTATTGATTGTTTCTTTGGCTTTGTAGAAGCTTTTTAGTTTTATGAAGTCATACTTGCCAATTGTTGGCCTTAATTCTCTGGTAAATTCAAAAGGTCCTTTGTTACACCTCTTTTGCATAGGTACTGTCTTTGTTTTCTTCTAGCAGTTTCAGTGTTTCACCGTTAGGTTGCTGATCCATTTGGAGTTTTTGTGTGAGATGATAGATATGTGTGTAACTTCATTCTTCTGCAGGCAGACATCCAGGGTTTTCATCACTATTTTTTAAAGATGTGTTCTTTTGACCAGTATATGTTTTAGGCATCTGTCAAATATTAAATGCCTAAAGTTATATGTACTCATGTTTTGGTCTTTGATTTTGTTAATTGGTCTACATGCTTGTTTTTGTGTTGATACTAAATTATTTTTATTAACATGACTCCTTAATATATTTTAAAGTCTGGAATTGTAGTCCTGGAATTATTCTCTTTTGTCTGTGTTATTTTGCCTATCTGGGATATTTTGTGGGTCTATATGAATTTATAGCAGTTTTTTCTATTTTGTGATGAGATGGGTATTTTGAGTAATTATATATATATATATATATTAATATGGCTATTTTACAATATTAATTCTACCTATCTGTGAGAAAAGGATGTCTTTCCATTTTCCAGTGTTTTTTTTTTTCCTATTTCTTTATTCAGAAGTTTGAAATTTTCATTGTAGATGTCCTTCACTTCCTTGGTTATGTTTATTCCTAGATTTTTTTCTTTTAGGCTACTGTGAATGGGATGATATCCATGATCTCTGCATCTTGGTTGTTGGTGAATAGGAAGCTATTTATTTGTCCTGTTGATTCTATATCCTGCCCCATTGTTGATTTTTTAAAAATAATTTCTAGAGGGATAAAATGGTATCAAAAAGATAGCATTTTTGTTGTGATAGAATTTTGAGAATCTCTCACATATGATATGTCATGTGCAAATAGAAAGAGTTTGACTTCTTTCCGTATTTGAATTCCTTTAGTTTCCTTCTTTGTCTTACTGCTCAAGCATAATACTGAAAAGATGTGGGAGTGGGAATACTGGACATCCCTTTTCTAGTTCCTGACTTCGGTAGGATTGCTTCAAGATTTGTTCATTTAGGATGATGATATCTGTGGGCTTATCTTTATATAGCTTTTGTTATGCTGAGGACTGTTCTCTGTAGTCCTTCATTCTCTAGGATTTTTTATCACAAAGGCATGATAGGTTTTGTCAAGGGCTTTTGTCTGCCTTGATATTGAGATGATCATATGATTTTTTCTTTGTGTCCATTAATGTGCTTTATTTACATATTTTGACTTGCATTTGTTGAAGCATCCTTGTATTTTCATGGATAAAGCCAACTTGCTTATGGTGGATAATCATGTTGATTCATTCTTTTTTGAGTATTTTGGTAAGCCCTTTTGAATCTATGTTTATCAGAGATCTTCCCCTGTAATTTTCTTTTTTGTTGTGTTTTTACTTTTTTTGTAAATTAGAGTGACTAGCTTCACGGAAGGGATTTAGGAGTGCTTCTTTTGTTTCTATTTTTAAAAATAGTTTAAGAAGTATTGGCTGTGAATCTTTGTTGTTTTGAAAGAATTCTGCTCTGAGTTCATTTAGACCTGGCTTTTCTTTAGTTGGAGGATTTTTTATTTTCATTTCCATTTCCACATTTATTATGGGTCTGTTTAGGTTGTTGAATTATTCTTGATTTAATTTTGGTTGTTTGGCTGAATCTAGAAATTTATCCGTTTCTTTTTGGTTTCTAACCTAATGGAGTATAGTTTTTATGACAGTATTCCCCAACAATATTCTGAATTTCTTTGGTGTCTGTTGTAATGTTTTCTCTTTCACTTTAATTCTGTTAGTTCTCTTCTCTTTCTTTCTTTGGTTAGTTGGCCTGAGGTTGTGACAATCTGCTTTATCTTCTCACAGAACCCACTCTTAGATCCCGTGGTTCTCTGTATTGTTTTCTTTGCTTCTATTTTGTTGATTTCTCTCCATCTTTTATTATTCCTTGCAGATGAGTGGGTTTGGATATTATTTTCCTTATTTTCCATGTTTTTGAATTGTATCACTAAGCTATTTTTCACTCCTTCTGACTTTTCAATGTGGGCACTTAGACCTACAAATGCACCTTTTAGGTCTCCTTTCAATGTGTTCAACAGGTTTGGCTCTGTTGTGTTTTCATTTTCATTTTATTCCAGATCATTTTTTTTAACTCCTCATTTCTTCCTTATCACTTCACTATTCAGTGATGAGTTGTTTAATCTTCATGAGTTTGTATATTTACTGGAGATTCCTTTGTTATCAATTGTACATTTTATTGTGCAGTGTTCAGATAGTATCCAAGGAATTATTTCAATATTTTTTGATTTATAAAAGTATGTTTTATATCCCAAGATATGGATTGCTTTAGAGAAGCTTCTATTTTATGCTGAGAAGTATGTACATTTTGGGGTGCTGGAGTGCACTATTCTATAGATATCTGTCAAGTTCATTTGCTATGTGATATCATTTATTTCTGATGTTTCAGTGTTTATTTTTTTCTGCAGAAGACTTGTCTATTGGATAAATGGATGTTGAAATCATATACTATTATTAATAGATTGATACTAATTTGTGTCTTTAAATAAATCTTGCTTTCTTTTTTAATGAAGTCTAGGTGCCCCAGAGTTTGGTGTGTGTGTGTAAATTATATATATGCTTAAATTGACTTGAAATTTTTTGATGTGGTTTACGATTATTCTTTTAACTTCCATGTTCCAGGATTCATCTAGGTAATATCATTGGCAGTCATTTTTTTCTGGAGAGGAGATATGGGCTTGATCATTCATGTTGTTTCTATTTTTGTGATGAGATCTGGGCATTAGTACTTTTTTTTTTTCTAGTTTTGTGTCTGATATGAAGAAAGCAGTTTGGTTCTGAGGAGAGGATGTTTGAGTAGGTTGGCCCTAGAGGTTTATAATGGCTCAGGAGGAATGAAGTTGTGTAGACACAGGAGACAGGTGTGTAGGATGTGCTTCCTAGTTCAAGCCTGGAGTGTGGGTAGATCTGGGTTCAGGGGAGTGTACATAGAGGGGAATATCAGGCATAATCACTAGATTAGGCCCTGGAGAGGGACTTGTAGTATCTTGGCTGGGTCATGTGCTTGTGTGAGTATGTATGTATGTATGTATGTATGTATTTTTCCTGGAATTTGTGTGTTAATTTTGTATCCTTCCACTTTTCAGGAAATGTCAGCTCTAACAATTTTCTGATGGAGTGTTTAGGTTCTCTTATGTAGACAATCATATCTGTAAATAAGGAAACTTTGACTTCTTTCCTTCTTGTTAGTATCCCCTTTATTTCTTTCCTTTGTCATGTTGCTTTAGTAGGCTTCTAGCACTATACTCAATAGGAATAGAGAGACTCCATACCTTTGTATTCATCCTGATCTTAGTAGAATTGCCTTTGAATTTTTCTCCATTTAGCATAATCATAATCTGGCTATAAATTTTCTGTAATGGCACTTATTATATTGCCTCTATTTCTTGAAGTTTTAGGGCTTTTATCATAGAGATGTTGGATTTTTGCCAAAGGCCTTTTCTGCACCTATTGAGATTATCCTGTGATTTCTGGCCTTAAGACCATTTATGTGATGTATTATATTTATTTATTTGCAGATGTTGAACCATCCCTGCATCTCTGGAATGAAGCCAACTTGATCATGCTGAATGATTTTCTCTTGATGTAATCTTGAATTTGGTTTGCAAGTATTTTATTGAGACCTTTTTTCATCTATGTTCCGTAAGGAAAATTAGCTTTTGCTTTTTTGGTTGTGTCTTTATCTGGTTTTGTTAACAAAATAATTCTGGCTTTTTTGAAAGAGTTCTGTACTATTTCTTCTCCTTTATTTTATGGATTAATTTGAGGAATATTAGTGTTAGCTCTTCTTAAAGTTTGGTAGAATAAGCAGTTAATTTATCTGGGCCTGCATTTTGGTAGGTGAAAAATCCTTTTAAGTTACTATTTCAGTGATGTTGTTTTTAAATAGATCCATTAAAATAATTTAGCTCATTTGGCTTAACTTTGGTAGGTCATATGCATCAGAAATGCACCCATTTCCTTTAAAGTTTTTCAATATAATGAAATGCAAGTTTAAGGTGCATGCTTATGATTTTCTGAATTTCACTGATATCTATTGTAATTTCTCCCTTGTCTCTAATTTAATTAATGATTAATTTGGGTCTTTGATTTCTCTCTATTAGTTTGTCTTTGCCTATCTTGTCTATCTTATTAAAGTGTATATAGACTTTTTGTGTCATTGATTTTGAGTCCGTTTTTATTCTTGTTTCTATTATTTATTTCTGCCCTGATCTGACTCATTTATTTCTACATACTGATTTTGAGTTTTGTTTATTCGTATTCTTCTAAGTACCTTAGATGTAGCATTAAGTTATCTGTTCAAGGTCTCTGTGGTTTTTAACTTATACTTATAACTGGGAACTTTCCTTTCACAACTGCTTTCATTGTATCCCTTTGGTTTTGCTCTATTGTATTTTCATTATAATTCACTTCTAGAAAATTATGATCTCCTGTTTGATTTCTTCAGCGGCCTAGTCATTATTTGTAATGTGTTGTCTGTTCTATAGAAGTTTCTGTATATTCTGAAGTTTCTCTTGCTGTTGATTCTTAGCTTTAATACATTGTAGTAGATAGGATACCTGAAGTTATTTCAATTTTACTGTTTGTAGAGACTTGCCTTGTATACTAATATTTGATCTATTTTAGATAAAGTGGATGGAATACTGAAAAGAATATATTTTAGAATTTGAAAAGAATGTTCTATAAATAACTATTAACTCTTGATATTTCTCTGTTTGCTTTTTGTTGGGATGGCCTGTTTCTTGGTGAGAGTAGGATAATATCCTTACCCACTATTACTGCTTTTATATTTGTTTCACAAAATAGTGTATATCCATGTCCATTGTATATAGGTTTAGATTGTAATATCTTATGTATGGATGGATTGTCCCTTTTTTCCACATGAAGAGACCTTCTTCATTTCTGTTGAGTAATTCTGATTTGAAGTTTTTTTTTTTTTTTGTTATATATCAGAACAGCAATATGCACTTTAATCTTAGTTCCATTTTCTTACAATATCTTTTGTTTTACTTTTTTCCCACACTGGAGTAATAGCTTTTTTTAATATCTAGGTGTGTTTCTTATCAGAAGTGCAATCTATCTTATTTTATCTAGGTCCTCTATTTTATCATCAAGCCCTGATGTTGTTTTTTACTTGATGGATTATTCTACTTATAATGCTTTCCTCTGAATTTTGTAATTAGCCTGTTGAGTTTTTCAAGTCCACTTTCATTTCATGGCGAGTTCTTTTAAATGTTCTGTTTGTTGAGTTCGTTTTTCAAATCCTGAACTGCCTTTGCTTTTTTATTCAGCCTTATATTTGTGTTTTCTTTAAGTTCACTAAGATATTTGGTTTTTGTCTTATTTAAACTTCTTGATTCTTTGATGACATTTATGATTGATCATTCAAGATCTGTGTCCTAGAGTTTATGAAGGTAGTTATCGTTAGAGAACAATTTTTAGGTTCAGTGGATCTGGGGAGAGACATTTTGATATTTCGTGTTATTTTTTGTTTTGTGATGAAACCTGGGCATTTGGATGCCTTTGACTGATTGTCTGATGTGAACACAGTTGTGCATGGTGGTTGGGAATGGTATGGATGGGGTTCCTCAGAATGCTGTGGGGCATTGGATTTAGGAACTGGGTGCCATCTGAAGACTGGGATATGTGAACCTCCAAAATGTAACTTTGTGTGTGTCTAATCCTACATTTAATTCTACCAGGCTTTGGGTTTTATATGTTGAATTCTGTTTTTTGCTACACATAAAATTAGGGCATTGTCTTTTATTACTTTGTAAGTTGTCTTTATTTTGAAGTTCATTTTATCTTATATCAACACAGCCATTTTCCTATTAAAATGTTCATGTACTGGACAACCAGTTGGTATGTTCTTAGCTGTCTAGTGCCAAATAGTCAGCCCTAAAACTATATGTACGTTAACATTATGTGGTTTAAAATGGTACATTAAGGAATATATATATATATGTATGTATATATATGCATATATGCATGTATATATAGGCATGCAATACCAAGAGGACATGAATTGGGAGGAGAGTGAGGAGGTGTACATAAGAGTATTTGGATGGAGTAAAGAGAAGGGAGAGATGTTCTAATTTCAAAAATAAAATAAATAAAAATACTACTTAAAATGTTGTAAAATTAGTCACCAAAAATGTTCATGTAGTATTCTTTCCCAACTATTTTATTTTGAATTGTCTATTTCACTAAATTTGAAATAAGTTTCTTATAAAGAATATGCATTTGAGCTGGGTGTGGTGATACATGGCTCTATTCACAGAGCTTTAAATCAGAAGGATCACAAGATTGTGCTTTGCTAGAGCTATGCAAAAAGTTCAGTCGAACAGGCTACATAGCAAGATTGTGGAATACAAAGAACTGAGAAGTCTAAAGCACACATTGTCTTTTCTCTTTACCCATCTGCCAGTTGCTGTCTTTTAATTGGCTCATTTATACAGTTCACACTTATGAAAATTATTGACATATAGAGATGCTCAAATGTGCTATTTATTATTATTTTTATTGCTGTCATCATCATCCTTTTTTATCTTGGATCCTCAGACCCAAGGTTTTATCAGTTAGCTCTGCCTGGCCTTAAACTCCAAGCATTTCTTCCTTAGCCTCCCATTAGATGGGAAGCAGGGGCACTGCCACAACCCTAGGCTTTTATTTATCTGCTTGTTTTCTCTATGACTATATCTCCTTGTGTCATATGTACATATGTATATGTATGTAAATATATATATATATGCGTGTGTGTGCATGTACATATTGCTTTTATCAATAGTTATTATAATATCTATGATACTCATAGATATATGTATATCTGTGTATATACCATATATAATATATAATACATATATTTTATACACATATCATATGTATATACATACATGTATTTTATATATATGCACAAATCAGTATATATATACACATACATATATGTGTATATATGCACATATATTTATAAATACCTATAAAATACATATATATATATGTGTGTGTGTATTTATACACATGGTGAGTTCTTTTAAATGTTCTATATATGTGTGTGTGTATAATATAGTAGTCATGTTGATGTTAATAGACTATTGTAATATAAGTATACATATATATACATATTCATATATATGTATATATATATATATATATATATATATATATATATATATATATATATATATATAATACTAATGTATTGATACATTTGGGCACCTAATTATAACATAGTATATGTTGTTTTTTGTTTTTTAATTTAAAATTTATATTTATTTAAAGTATGTGTCTGTACACACACACAGAATACACATACATGTACATGTATATTCCCTACTATGCTTGTTGCATTAGAGGATGTCTTGTGGAAGTAAGTTCTTTCCTTCCACCATATAGATTCCAAGGAGAGAAATGTCATCAAGTTTGTTGGAAATTTTCCTTACATGCTGAGCCATTTTATAATATTTTTTTTCTTGAGTATTAGATGGTATTATAATTTTGTTTCCATGGATATATATTCTTGCTGAGTTTTTTTCTTCTCTATTTCTACTACTTTTAGATTCTTCTTGTTGGTTTCTCTTGTGCTTCAAGAAGTTACCTTGGATGCTTTTTAAGGCTGGTTCTTCTAGCAATAAATTCTTTTAGTTTCTGTTCATCTAAAAATGGTCCTCCCCTACACTCCTAAAGGAAATATAGCAGGCACAAAATCCATGTTTGACAGTTGTTTGCCTTCACAACATGAACACTCTTGTTATCCCTTTCCCATTGGCTTTCACTCAGACCCAAAAGCCTTAGCCTTTTGAATTAGTGTTCATATATAGGTCAATACATATTTCTTTTGGTTTTCTTTTTACAATTGTTTGTCTTAGGATTGAGAATCTTAATTATAATGTGTTCTGGCAAGGGTGTTTTTAAATTTATACTGTTTGGAATTCACTCAGCTTCCTAGATGCATGGCTTGTACCAAATTTTGAAAGCTTTCAAGTATTGTTTCTTTGAATATGCCTTCAGCGCCTTATGCTTTCCCCCTCTCATTTTGAAACTCTAGATATATGAATATTGAATACTTTTTAAAATTTCTTCTTAGGTATCTAAGACCCCTGATTGGGTAACTTTTGCACTTTGTCCAAAAGTTTACTAATTCTGTCCTTCATAATTTCTGCTGTAGTATTGAATCCTCCAATAGTCTTTTAAAAATCCATCATTATATTTTTATTTATATAGATTTATTAGGTTTTGGGCTCTTTTATGATATTACTATCTTTACTAAGGTATTTATTCTTTCCATTAATTTCAGGAGAGTCTATAGTTGGTGCTAAAACATTTTTATGTTAGCTATTTCAAAGCTTTGTCAAGTATTTCCCAGTAGAATATGCAAGCTCCAATATCTTAGGTATACAACGGAAGTCTCAGAATGAGAGAAGAGAGTTTATGTCCCTAGCTACTTAGTTCTAGCTCTTTTGTGCTAGTGCTAGAAACAGTGTGCGCACCTCATGTCAGAGGAGTATTGTTTTTATTTAGGAGAGGAATGAGCCCTTCCTATACTGACCTCTGTTGCTGGCATCAGGGATTCAGAAACACCAGGTCTATTTATAATCCTAGAATTTGGGAGGTTGAGGCAGGACTATTGCAAGTATGAAGTGGCTCTGGTATATAATCTGTAAGACATTGTCTTACAGAACAAACAGCCATTAAAACAACTGGACCCACCATGTATAAGCATTCTTTTTCTGTGTGTAAGTGATTACAAGATCTCTTATTGTTTTTCTATTCCCAATTCATCTCAGCCTCTTATTACCCTTCAAAGTTATTTTGTTTTTCTCTGTGATTAGCAGAGATGAACAGAGAAAAATACCATCTTACTCAGAGTAGATTTTTTTAAAGTTCTATAGTGCCTACCTATAATCATGGTTACATTCAACAGCTTGAAGACATGGCTTTTTAGAAAATAATCAGGAGTATGTGTACCTCTTTCCAGACTTCTGCCCCTGTCTCATTATTCACATTACTGTCTAGACAGTAGTTTGAAAATCTTAGCCCGCGGTCTTTTCTGTATCCTGGAATTTATTTCATTTTATTTATTTTGCTTCCTTCTATGAATACTTCTTGTACCCTTTCCGGTACTGGATTTTGTTAACAGAGGCCATATGGAAATAATACAGGAATTGAATCATTTTTGTTTTTCTGTCTTAACATTGTTACTGATTGCAGTTTGGAATTCCTTTTTATCTTCAGTGAATCTCTTTCTAAGGCTCAGGTCATTTGGACATTTTAGGTGTTTTGCAGATAGATGCCACTCTTGTAGTTATTGTTGGATAGTTCTTTATACTCAGTCCACTGAATTATGTGGATAATTGCGAGTGTCAGAAAATCTTGTATGTGGATCTCACCCGTACCAGTCTTTAGAGCTGTGTGGTTTGAGGCTGTTAACCTCTGATCTTATTTCATCACCTGTAAAGTAGAAGCAACACTGCTGCTATCAAGCTGACCAACTGCAGACTTCTTACAAAGATTAAATAAGATAATATGCATTAAGCTAAGTAGCACAGTTCCTTATAGAGAAGAAGCGTTCTAACTGTGGTCATACATTTTAAAAGCCAAGGTGGTAGACAAATTTGGATACCTGTTGTTTCTTTGAATACCTGTTGTTACTTCTCTGTGATTGTATAGTCATAATTTCAGTTTTGAGAACCTTCCAGTTAGGTTATATAAATTAAAGTTCTCAGGGAAGAAGATTGCATATCTTTTAAATTATGAAATTTCATCTAATTACAACTGACACTCTTAATACAGTGCTGGTGATGATTTTCTTACTGAGTAGTAAGTGCAAATATTTTACAGCACAGTCTCCATGGAATTGATGTGTAGGTGTTAAATTAGCCTTTCTGGTTAACCATCCATAAATATTTCAAAATACATACCTTGTGTGGGTACCCAGCTTGCTTCTACATGCTGCAAAAGTTTTTGCTTGTTAGACACTTCATTATGCCTTACCCGTATTTCTTGACATATTTTAAGTAAGTGTATGGTTGTAGTACATCTGCATTCCTTTAAAAAATGAAGTTACCAGACATTTAGTTTGACTCTTCGAAGTATGCATAGTATTATATTTTGTACAGTATATAAAACATGTTTTAATTCAGGTGTTTATTATTACTTATTGCACCTAAAATAACAGCAGTTGCAGGAAGGCCAAAAAGGCAGTATTATTAGAATAGTCCAAGCAACCTATTTCTTCCAGTACACTTTTCCTTGAGTTAAAGCTGGTAATCTTTTTAATCTTGGTAAATTCTTTAGGTTTCATGTTTGATAGCTATAATTCTGGAACCTCCCAAAACTATCTTAATTAGAGGCATGTTGGAATGTGTTTGAAATTTTTCTGCTGTAGTTGAGTTACTTCTGGCAGTATTATGTAATCTTAAGGATATGCACTTTCTTCAGGGAATCAAGCTTTCTTGCTATCTTTTACTTATTTTTTTAGTGCTCTATCCTCACCCCTGGGGAAAATAGTAATCCAAATATAAACTGTCGTTAGGCTTTTGCAGATATTTAGACCTTTAGGTCTTACTAACTCTAACCTTCCAATGTTCTACCTTGTTTGTGAATGTCAGAACTGCTGTTGCAACCAAATTGAAATTTCACTAAGTCTCTGGCAACAGAAAGCTAAATGAAATAGTACAAGGTCTAGTGTTATGTTTCTTGGTGCTATGAAATGCCAATGCACAGTAGCTACATACTTGGCTTTCTGTGTGATGTTTTTTTCATGAGATGATTTCTAGGTGTAATTTTATATGAGTGAAAAGTGTTCATCAGTCCCTGGGAGGAATAAAGTTTTTGTTTAGTAGTGGGGCTTTTATGCTATACTACAGAACTATAGCCACAAAAACAAAGATCAAACAACCTCATTCCTTTTGCCTTAACTACAACCCTGCTTGAGCTGTTTCACGACCACTGTGATTTCCCTGTTTCTTTTAGGCCATTCATGGCCCAATTTGTTTTTTATTTTTGAAGTTTCAGGTATATAATGTCTTTTAGTGTTTTTTCAGCCCCTCATTATTTTCTCACATCCCTCCCAGTCTTGCTGAAACCTCAGAAACCCTCCTCTTTCCAAGAAGGCCACATCCTACTTTCTTTGGTGTTTATTTGTCTTGGTGAGAGATTGTAAACATTTCATTATGGGTGAGGGAGAAGTTCACCAGGCCCTACCTTTCTCAAGGGAATATTGATAGTCAGGAGTAACTGTGGGAGAAGATGGCATTTGGTTTAGTGTTGTAGTCATTGATAAACTCTAGTTCATGCTCTAGTAAGTAAAATGGCTTCTCTTTTAAAGAGGGTTCAGTTATATAGCCTAGGCTGTCCTCAAACTTGTGATCTTCATTCCTCATTCTCTGAGTGCTGGGTTACAGGTATGTGCCACCCTGGGTTCATCACTTGGTATTTCATAGAGAACATCTATTCTGGCTTCTCTGTGTGTAGAATCTTTATTTTCTGACCGCTTCCATTTGTGTCATGCATAGAGAATTTCTTTTGTCTGCCAAGCCATTTCTCTGGTGTCATCTTGAAAGAGCTAGAAATTTTACCTCCTTCATTAAATTCTACTGGCCTGAGTGTCATGGAAGTGACAGTTCCATGAGTCATAGATCATGTAAACACTTCTCCCTGTCAGTTTATGTAGATGTTTAGTGTTTTATGCTGCTGTCTTGGTGTTTTTGTGGGACAGTTATCTTTGTTGTTGTTTTTTTAGATTTTTAAAATCACAAAATAAAGAAGTGATTTCTGACTTTCTGGTTACTCATTATTAGAAGTCAGTAATTAATACATTGTTCTTAGATGGTAATATTGTTGGGGAAAACTATACAAATCACTTCTTTGAAAATATATAACTCATACTGCTTATTTAACTTGCTTATAGGCACCAGAAATGATACTTGGATATTCAACTTTTATATTCTTGGTCATACAATATTTACTCATAGTGTTTTAGAAGATTTATTTTACTTTTCTATAAATTAGTCAGATTAGACAAAGACTTGAAGACAGTAATTTTTGATGCATGATGATGTTGCCTTTGAATTTATAAGCTTTTGACTGCAAAAGACTTAAAATTTAGTTGTTTCTTTTTTAATTTTGAAAATAACTTTTCAATAGTTGTGATAAATTTCTTTTAAAAATCCTTATTAAATTATTTTATTTATTTACATTCCAAAAATTTGCCCCGCTTTCTGCTCCACCCTGCCTGAGTTCTTCACCTCATCTCCCCTACCCCCACCTCTGAGAGGGTGCTCTCTCACCCACTCCCCAGCCCCCACCTCACGCCCACCAGCATCCCCCTTCCCTGGGGCATCATGTTTCCACAGGATTAGGCTCATCCTCTCCCACTGAGGCCAGACAAGGCAGACTGTCCTCTGCTATACATGTGCCTGGAGCCACAGACCAGCCCACATATGCTCCTTGGTTTTTGGCTTACTCCCTGGGAGCTCTGAGGGGTCTGGTTTAGTTGACACTGTTGTTATTCCTATGGGGTTGCCATCCCCTTCAGTTCCTTCAGTTCTTCCTCTAACTCTTCCATATTGGTCCTGAACTTCAATCCAATAGTTGACTGTAAGTATATGCCTTTGTCTCAGTCAGTTGCTGATAGAGCCTCTCAGAGAACAGCCATGCCAGGCTCCTGTCTGCATACACAATATAGCTTCAGTAATAGTGTCAGGATTTGGTGTGCATGCATGGGATGGATCTCAAGTTGGACTAGTCACTGGATGTCCTTTCTTTCATTCTCTGCTCCATTTTTGTCCTTGCATTTCCTTTAGACAGGAACAATTCTAGGTAAAAAAAATTGGAGATATGTGGGTGGCTCTCTGCCTCAACGGGGAACCATGTCTATTTACTGGAGGTTAACTATCTGAACATAATTTTGTAAAACACAGGTAACACCTTCTACAAACAGAGTTCTGTCTGAGTTTCCTTCTTTTTGTCATCACTTACTCTGTCCACGATCAACCTAGCAGTCATGTCTCCTGCTCGCTACTATACTATATTGCACCTTTGCTGCTTTCTGCTTAAAGGCACCTGAGTGTTTTCAAAGAAAAAAGGAATCAAATTTCCAGGAAAAAAAGATGATAAATTGAGATGAGCCCAACATTCTGTGCTATGTCTCCTTCAGGGCATTTGCCAGTGGAAGTAGTATGGACAAAGAAACCAAGAAACTAAACCCAAAGTGGTGAAAGAGACAGAAAATGAGCAAGAGTCCAACAGTCTTACAGGCTTTAGAGACACAAAAGAGAGTTAAGATATATTCTGATGATCCAAAGCTGTGCTTTCAAATTGCCAGAGAAAAAGAACACACAATGAAATGAATTGAGTCCAATATTTTGTATTATTTTCCCTTGGAACAGTTCCTGATGTATAAGTGGGAGGGGCAGATGTAAAGCTCAGCAGCTAAGCAGAGCTTTCAGTAATTCTGTAATGCTGGGGAGACAGAAATTAGAGTTCAGAGCCTGCCAATGAGGAGGAACCCTGAATAATTATCCTAATTATTCAGTTGGGATCCCCAAAGGGCTAAAGTCTAGGAGTAGGGATGGACTGGAAAAAAATTCCCCACAGAGACTAAAGTACAGATTTGAATTAGTTCAATGTTAGACAGAATTGCGGTGGTTTGTCCCTTCCTACTTGATAAAAGATAAGTAAATCTCTAGAGGAAAATAATAATATGTTGAGCTTTATTAACTTTTTTATTAGATATTTTCTTTATTTACATTTGAAATGCTATCCCAAAAGTTCCCTATACCCTCCCCCTGCCCACTCCCACTTCTTGGCCCTGGTGTTCCCCTGTACTGGGGCATATAAAGTTTGTAAGACCAAGGGGCCTCTCTTCCCAATGGTGGCCAACTAGGCCATCTTCTGCTACATATACAGATAGCTTCAGACACTAGCTCTGGGGGGTACTGATTAGTTCATATTGTTGTTCCACCTATAGGGTTGCAGACCTCTTCAGCTCCTTGGGTACTTTCTCTAGCTCCTCCACTGGGGGCCCTGTGTTCCATCATATAGATGACTGTGAGCATCCACTTCTGTATTTGCCAGGCACTGGCATAGCCTCACTCAAGATAGTTATATCAGGGTCCTTTCAGCAAAATCTTGCTGGCATATGCAATAGTGTCTGGGTTTGGTGGTTGATTATGGGATGGATCCCCAGGTGGGGTAGTCTCTGGATGGTCCATACTTTAACACAGCTCCAACCTTTGTCTCTGTAACTCCTTACAAAGGTGTTTTGTTCCCTATTCTAAGGAAGAATGAAGTATCCACACTTTGGTATTCGTTCTTCTTGATTTTCTTTTGTTTTGCAAATTGTATCTTGGGTAGTCTAGGTTTCTGGGCTAATATATACTTATCAGTGAGTGCATATCAAGTGACTTCTTTTGTGATTGTGTTACCTCACTAAGGATGATACCCTCCAGATACATCCATTTTCCCAAGAATTTCATAAATTCATTGTTTTTTTTTTTTTCAACTTTTATTAGATATTTTCTTCATTTACATTTCAAGTGTTATCCAGAAAGTTCCCTATATCCTCCCCCCTCCCGGCCCTGCTACCCTACCCACCCGCTCCCACCCCCTGGCCCCGGTGTTCCCCTGTATTGGGGCAAATAAAGTCTGCATAACCAAGGGGCCTCTCTTCCCACTGATGGCC
>LR749485.1:3082407-3095639 GCA_902729485.2 Mus minutoides | reverse complement strand
GGCGCAGCGGCGCGGGTGTTCTGGCTGGGAGAGGCCCAGCCTCCGGTGGGGCGGAGTTCTCAGTTCCTGCCCCTGGAGTGAACTGCTGACCCGCTGCTCCCAAAACCACCTCTGCACTCACGCGTAACCCCAATGCGATCTTAAAGTCCTGGGGTGTCCCTAGCTGTGTCCGCTGGGCTCAGAGGAAAGATGGCGCGGTCAAAATTCATTGTTTTTAATAGCTGAATAGTATTCCATTGTGTAAATGTACCATATTTTCTGTATCCATTCCTCTGTTGAGGGACATCTGGGTTCTTTCCAGCTTCTGGCCATTATAAATAAGGCTGCTATAAACATCGTGGAGCATGTGTCCTTATTACCAGTTGGAACATCTTGTGGGTATATGCCCAGGAGAGGTATTGCTGGATCTTCCAGTAGTACTATGTCCAATTTTCTGAGGAACCGCCGGACTGATTTCCAGAGTGGTTGTACAAGCTTGCAATCCCACCAGCAATGGAGGAGTGTTCCTCTTTCTCTACATCCTCACCAGCATCTGCTGTCACCTGAATGTTTGATCTTAGCCATTCTGACTGGAGTGAGGTGGAACTCAAGGTTGTTTTGATTTGTATTTCTTTGATGATTAAGGATTTCGAACATTTTTTAAGGTGCTTCTCAGCCCTTTGGCATTCTTCAGTTGAGAATTCTTTGTTTAGCTCTGTACCCCGTTTTTTAATGGGGTTATTTGAGTTTCTGGAGTCCAGCAAGCTTTATTAACTTTTAACATCCAATATATAACATGAATAAACAGTCACTGGGTTTACCAGATATGTTAATCTTCTAAGACTGGCATGACATAGTACTACAGACTGGATATCTTCAAAATTCTAGAGGCTGTGACAAACTAGATTCAGAATCTGTGGAAGGTACTCTTCCTGATTCATAGTTGACCATTCTCCCTGTTTGTCCTTACAGTGCAGGTATTGCAGATGTCTATAAGGGGATTAATTCTACTTAAGAGAATCTTTATGGCTAAAGTACTTTTATCTACTAATACCATTGCTTTTCGGGTTATGATTTCAACACGGAGAATACAAACATCCGGTAAACAACAATAAAGGGGAAGCAAATTCTGGAAGTGAGGATTATAGTAATTAAAATATATGATTTGATACATGCATTTAGCAATAGATTAGCATCTCAAGAAAAGATTGACTAATCAAGTGGAAGATAGGTCAGTAAAAATATTCTGACTGAAGAACCAAGCAAAAGAGTTAGAAATGTCACCCCTTCAGAAAAAAAAGTTTGACACAACTATGTAACTTTGGGGGATTCCTTGAGATCAAGACTTCAAACTTAGCATGGAAAAGAAACACTGCTAACCCATTCTCAGGAAAAGGAGGAAAAGGAGGGGCAAGGGAAGGAGAAATGGTGTGGAAGGCAAAGGCATAGAGAGTATATGTGAATATGAGAAAATGACAGTGAACCCAAATAATGGACTGACTTTTATAGGTATCCCTGTTGGGAAGCCATGTCAAATCTACTCAGCTAAATTATAGAAAGACAGTAGATTTTCAGGGTCAGACCTGGGTCTACCTCAGCTGTGCCTTTTGCTTTCTTACATTATCTTTGATTTGTGATTCTCTAAATTGCAGTTTCCTCAGATATGAAAGAAAGTTCAATTCTCTTATAGACTTATTATGTTAAATCATTGATATAAACTACAAAGTCACATGATATATTTTTTCTTTATTTTTCTTTGGGTGTTTACATTATTTTGAGCTGAAATTTATAGATTCTAGAGACATTATCTTCCCTAAAAAATGTTGAGAGTTTTTACTCCATCCATTGTATACTTAATGAAAATGGAGGGGTATCTACACTTAAGTCTAGGTCTTTAAAATGTCTGAGATTATCTTTTTGCTCTGTTAATCTTAGTTTTGGATGTATTAAATACTTCATTGGATATTGTTTTCTTTTCTTGTTGTGAATATAATTAAATCATTTCCCCTTACATTTCTGACCTCCAAACTCTCTCATATACTCTTTCAAAGTCATATTCTCAGTTTTCATTATTTTTTTATTTCTAAATATCTCCTGCTCAGTCTATATAATGTTACTTGTATGCATGCTTTCAGGTCTCATCATTTGGTATTGAATTACCAATTGGTGTGCTCTTCTCCAGGGAAGACTGACTATTGCTCCAGCTTTCAGCATACTTTAGTTGCCTGTAGTTCCTTTTGTAGTTTTTAAGCTTCCTGCTTCCCCCAACCCCATCCACTTTGACCTGCTTAATGTTGTTGTTCTTACTAAGCTTATGTTTAGTGAGTCATCTTGGTGAGATTTGATAGGTGTAGCTTTTGACTACTAGGAAAAATAGTATCATAGCAAACTCACAGATCATCTGGCTCTTAAAATCTCCAGACATCCACCAAACCCAGACTCTATTGCATATGACAGCAAGAGTTTGCTGAAGGTACCCTGATATAGCTGTCTCATATGAGGTTATGCCAGTACCTGGCAAATACAGAAGTGGGTGCTCACAGTCATCTATAGGATGGAACACAGGGCCCCCAAAGGAGAAGCTAGAGAAAGTACCCCAGGAGCTGAAGGGGTTTGCAACCCTATAAGAGGAACAACAACATGAACTAACCAGAACCCCCAGAGCTCGTGTCTCTAGCTGCATATGTAGCAGAAGATTGCCTAGTTGGCCATCATTGGGAAGAGAGACCCCTTGGTATTGCAAACTTTATATGCCCCAATACAGGGGAACGCCTGGGCCAAGAAGTGGGAGTGGGTGGGTAGGGGAGATGGGCAGGGGGAGGATATAGGGAAATTTCAGGATAGCATTTGAAATGTAAAACAAGAAAATATCTAATAAAAGAAAAAGAAATCTCCAGACATCTTACTTCTTTAATGATCCCTGAGCCTTAAGTATGGAGGTTATATTGTAGAAGCATCCTTTGAGACTGAACTTCACAACTCTGCCTTTGATTGATTTGGTTTTCTCTAGTGGTCTATAGAACTTTCCTTGATAAGGCATGGGGACTCTCCTCATCTATGGGTATGGGTATAAAGAGAAATATTTGGACTCTAGTTAGGGATTATTCTGGTTTAATAAAGTGGTAATTAATTTTCCTCTGACCACTTTGAAATGTCTATTGTTTTGTTCAGCTCATAATTAGTCATGTTAGTGAGACTTTATAGTTATAGCTTCTGACATTACTAGGAGAAATGATATCACAACAAACAGGTTCCCCTCCAAGTTCCAAGACTTCACTAGCTCTGAGTAATTGGCTAGGCTTCCAGCAACAGGAATGATTTCCCTTTTGTTGAATAGGAAGCTGCTTGCTACTGCCAAGTTATACATGCCACTATTGCATACTTAGGGTAATTGTAACATTCTTGTCATTGGTGTTGTTCATAGGCATCATAGCTGGGTAGGACTGTTAGTCGCTTCCTTCTCTTAGAACCTTGCATGGCACCTTCTGGTAGGATGAAAGCTAGTCTTTGGGGAGGAGTCTTCCAGGTCAGATCCAGCTCAGGGGACTCTGGGCCCTATATCTGAAGCACATGGTGTTTTCAGGACTAGGGACTTGCTTTCCATCTTTAATGGAAAACCAAGGGCAATAGCAATAGCATGTATGTTTGGGGAGTATTTTGGATAAGCCCAAACAACAGCTCAAAAGAGGCTTCTCATACTTTGGGTTGGGATTTTTTTCTTGTTGTTGTTATGTGGTCTTTGTCTCATGGAAGGAGTTTTGTCAGCCCATATGAGAAATTTTTATTTAAATCCATAATTCTCAACCTTCTTTAATTTTTTTTTTCCTGGGCTGGAGAGATGGCTCAGTGGTTGAGAGCACTGGCTGCTCTTCCAGAGGTCCTGAGTTCAATTCCCAGAAACCACATGGTGGCTCACAACCATCTGCAATGGGATTTGATGCCCTCTTCTAGTGTATCTGAAGACAATGACAGTGTACTCACATACATGAAATAAATAAATAAATCTTCAAAACTTTACCTCTAAAATTTTTCCTATTATTATTATTTACATTGGGACCAAAGCTCCTACCCCTTCCAGTCCATCCCCCACCTCCCTTTTGCCACCCCCATCCACTCCTCCCCCATCTCTCTTCAGGAAAAGGTAAGTCTCCCATGGATATCACATAAACATAGCATACCAAGTTGAGGCAAAATACAGCAAGCCAATAGCCAACATCAAACTCAATGGAGAGAAACTCAAAGCAATTCCACTAAAATTGTGGACAAGACAAGGCTTTCCATTTTTTTCCATATCTATTCAACATAGTACTTGAAGTTCTAGGTGAAGCATTAGACAACTAATGGAGTTCAAGTGGTTGCAAATTTGAAAGGAAGAACCCTAACCCCAAGCCCTGAGTTTTGGGTGTGTACTTCCCACAGCTCAGGTAAGCTACTGAATGCAGGGACCAGCTCTTAATCTTCTTAATGCTGTGATCCTTTTATATAGTTCTTCATGTTGTGATGACACCAACCATAAAATTTTTTTCTTTGTGATTTCATAACTGCTAGTTTGCTGCTGCAATGTTACTGTCTGCGTTTTCTGATGGTCTTAGGTTGACCCCTGGGAAAATATCATTGGAGCTCCCACAAAGGGGTCATGACCCACACATTGAGAACCATGCATGTAAATTATTATATCTATACTTATACACAGATTTATGTGTGTGTTATATGGTATTTTTTTGGTAAATAGTTAATGTCAACTTATAGATTTGACTTATTTTTGTTCCTAAAAGTCAATTCATTCACTCAACTTCTGTTATTGTTCTATGTGCCAGGCACTGTACTAAAAGCTTGTCATAAAAGATGAGTGATAGAACCAGTGGGGAAGCACCTGAACACTTCGGATGTGGTAAGATGACTACTACAGGAGACAAAGGCAGGCATAAATGAGGTTACTTTTTCCTTGGGCACTGCTGGGAAGGAGCCATTTGTGCCAAGTCTGTAAAGATTGGGAGATAAGCATTCCATGCAGTGGATATAGTATGTAGGAACACAAGACAATTGAAAGATTGGTTGTAGTCAGGGATCAAGTATTATTTTATGTGGCTAGGATATAGGATATTAAGCAAGAAAGGGGGATGTAGTGAGATATAAAGTGTGAGTGTTGCATAAACTTGGATTGGCAGTAATTTGGTAATGTGCTGGAGAGGGTCATGAAGAAATATAAAGAGCCAGGATACTAATGCAAGAAAGTTCTAAGTAAGAAAGGATCAGGGAGAATGGCAGTGGGGATGGAGGGGTGACATAAGGAGTAAAGCGCTTGATGCTCAAGCATCCAGACCTGAGTTTGGATTCTCACACCCCAGGAAAGGCCAGATGGATTAGTGTGTGTCTGTCATCCCAGGTATCCCACTGTGAGATAAGATACAGGAAAATCCTCAAAAATCATGCTAGCACAACAGCAAACAAGAGGCTATTGCAGTCAAGGAGCAAGGTAAGGACCAACAGGAAAGTTTGTCTTTTGACCTCCATATGTATGAGATACATACACATATACATGAACACACACACACACACACACACACACACACACACACACACACATACACATACACAGAGAGAGAGAGAAATATAGAAAAAGAGGGGGAAGAGAGGGGGGAGGGGAGAGATTCTTTAATAGCAAGTCAAATGAATAAAAAAAAACCACTATGATAATACCTAAATTATTTAAATAAAGAGTTATGATGAAATTTTATGTAACAAGGACATAAACACTACCCTTCTTTATGAAATTTTTATCTAAAATTGAAAAATTCCATAAGAACTATTATATTCTGAGAGATCTATACAGATTAAGTTTTGCTATCTTTTTAATAACACAATGCTGTTATTGCCCTGTATAAGAAATGGAAAGAGTAAACATCTAAGGCCACACAGTGGGTAGAATGTGAGCCATCATAAATTTCTAGAACATTAACATTTATATTTAGCTACCTTTTAAATATTGCCAGTTGGTAGTAATTGTTTAATAGCATTATAAAACACAATAGATAATTAACAGAGAAATACTTAAGTAACTCCTTGTTCTTCTCCATCTTACAGAAGTAAATATTCTCCTGAGTGTATTTACTTCAATTGCAAACATGTTTCCATATTTTTATCAATTCTGTGTGCACACATAAGAAATATTTCTATGTTCATGTTTATAAAACTGTTTTTATATTTTGTGTATTATGAGTCATGTTTTACACTCATTAAATTCTAACACCATGAAGAGTCTATCGCACCATCATTTATTTTTCAATTCTACTGCTTAAATTGTCAGGAATTTTTATTGCTCTCTAAACACATTTAACACCATACTACTTCTCTTCAAACATATGTAAAAGTAGATGAAGTATTGGATTAAATACTTAATTAATTTAATTAAACATTAATTATTTTAACAAATTAATTGGGTTTTCATATAACATTCACATTTTATACTAAACTTATTTTTTGTTGTGAGTTTGTGTGTGTGTGTGTGTGTGTGTGTGTGTTTGTGTGTGTCAGTATCAGTATCAGTATCACAGAGGGCAAAGGACAATATCAGGTGTCCTGCTCTATCAATCTCTATCTCATTTCCTTCAGAGAGGGTTTCCCACTGAATCTGGACCTAGGCTGACAGCCAGCAAGCTCCAGTGACCTAAGTGAAGTTCAGTTTAGTGAAACCAGAAAAATTAAGAAAATAAGCTCAATAAAGAAAAGTAGATTTTTAATTTTAGAAATCAATAAAAAGCTAGTTTCTTTGTGGGGAGTAGCAATGTAATTGTTAAACATTTAAATATGACTAATATCAAGAATGAAAATGAGGCTCATATAACCCATTCTGTGGATATGTAAATATTAAAATGAGGTTCATGAACATATCTAGGCGCATACATTTTACATTTAGAAGAAATAGATCATTTTTAAAGACAGAAAATAACAGAGCTCATGCTTATATAACTAACAATAATGTATCTAGTAAACAAACTGAATGTATAGATATGACTGAATACTGAAGGGTTTATATGGGCTGTCTGGAAATTTAACCAAATATTTAAATAAAATTAATATGTAGTAAAATACTCCAATTTTAGTGAAAATGTTGATGAGATTTGACATATATGAATGTACTATAAAGGTAAAAATCAGAATAATTGATATCTAGGAGTTAAGCTTATTTATTTTCCATACATTAAAGTAGAGAAGAAAATGCTCTATATATAATATTCATTTTTCATGAATGTGTTCTGCTGATTTGTTCTACTGATCAAAAATGTAGATCATTTTTTACCAACTAAAGCACTCAAAACACCAGATAATTTCTTTTTCCAACATCAAGCATACACTTTCTGAGTACCTCTTGGGTATATGCGAATAAATCACGGTTCCTGTCCCAAAGGAACAATGTACTTATGAATGGGAAACTTGTAGTGTTTAATGAGCTCCCAGAGAGGCACAATTTAAAGATTGTTAAGATTGGAGAGGCTTTTATAGATAAGAGTCTGGTGTGGTGACACACACCTTTAATCCCAGCACTCAGGCTGCACATGCAATTGGATTTCAATGAGTTTGAGGCCATCTTAGACTACATGGTGAGTTCCAGGACAGCTAGACTCATTACAAAGAGAAACTCTGTCTCAAAAAAAAAAATCCAGATAGATAGATAGATAGATAGATAGTCTCTTCTATTTCTACCTTGAATGCCATTTCATGCTAGTAAGACAAAATGCTTCCTCTCTCCATACCACAAGAGCTCATTCTTACATTCCTATCTCCATAAATAATACTGACCCTGCCAATAACAGTGTCTGTCATCTTACCTCCATGTTATAGCTCTCCATGCCTTAAGAACCTTCCTCCAAACTCACTTCTAGAACAGGGCCACTAATTATTAATCAATTTGGTCATTCAGAAGTATTTACTACACCTAATAAATCTAGGAGCTATGGATACAGCAGTGAACAAAACAAAATCTACTTCAAAGGAGCTCTTTCATTAGAAGGAGACAACATAAAATAAGCAAGTAAGTAAATGTAAGAATGTAAATATTTACATATTACATGAAGAAAAATAATGCAGGATGAGTCGTCAAACTTTGTTTATGAGTAGGAGTGTTTTGCATGCTAGAAAGACTTGAAGTCAGTAGAAGGATATTGGGGATATGGGAAGGAAACCTAAAGAGATAAGAAAACAAACCATTTGGTGTTGGTCTATGAGGAGAGGAAGACAGATCAGAAAGTGCAAACATCCCAAGTCTAGAACATGCTTAGCAAGTTTGACTGGCACTAAGAACAAAGGGTGGAGTGGAATAAAATGACCAGAAAGATAACTTTGGGCAGATCACATTAAAGACTGTTGACTTCATTATCACACAATGGGAGTAAAATCAGCACATGAGTTGCTTTTAAAGTATTATTCTAGCAGCTATATAGAGATGAGAATGACATAGGTGGTAACAGTACAGAGTAGCTCCAAGATGTTGATTTGTCCAAAGCAATAGCAGAGGACATAAGAAACCATATGGAAAGTATTTATGATGTTTAGTTGATACAATTGCTAGGAGACTGATTGGACTATGGGGGGAGAGAGAATTGGGTTGTAATTGCTGGAACAGTGCTCTCTTGTTGGAAAATGAAGATGGAATGCAGTACATAGGAGGAGGAGCTGGCTTTAGATAAAAGCATGGAGAGTTCACTAGAGAAACATGAGAAGAATTTGGCACCGAAGCATCCAGGTGAGTAAGTATGAGGATGGGAAACCTGAGGGCTCAGTACTGACTGCTTTCTCTTTTGCTGCAGAAAGAAACCTGGTGCTAGGAATGAAAAGGAGAGATTTGAATATAAAATAGTCATCCAAACATAGCCACTAAGTCTTAACCTCTGTATCCATTTCCACCCAGCTGGATTCATTTTCCTTGGTTTGTGTATGTTCTTAGAAGCTCTTTCTTCATTAAATCCTCACCTTGAATGATAGAAACACTCATATAAGTAGATTACTAAGGAGAAATTAACAAACCATTAATTTCCTTATAAAGGAAATGTCTACTTGGAGAAATGATGATGTGGTCTATCTACTACTACCTTTGTCATGCTGCTCAAATCTCCATCCCCACTGCCATTCTCCCTGATCCTTTCTTACTCAGAACTTTACATCAGCATCCCAGCTCTTTATAGTTCTTCACGACCCTCTTCAGCACATCACCAAATTACTGCCAATCCAAGTTTATGCAGCACTCACACTTGATATCTCACTACATTCCCCTTTCTTGCTTTATACCCTATATCCTAGCCACATAAAATAAAATCTGATAGTTTTATCCAAAATTGCTGTAGTACAGATTGGCTTCACATTTACTACATATCTTAGGATGGCTTTGCATTTGCTGATCTCCTGCTTCTAATCTCCATGTGGTGGGTGTATAGCAAATCCACCTGTTGTGTAGAGATTTCCCAAGACTATACAAACCAATGAAAAAAATTATTAAAATTATAAATAAAAAGAAAAATGCATTTAGAAAAGAATACATGTTGAATTTGGTCAAATATGTTTTGGACTTATTGAGATGATCATTTTTCTCTTTTTATATCCTGTTAAACAGTGACAAAAATTATATTGATTAATTTTGAACATTTTTTAAACAACTTTCATTCACATATACATTCACAAGTTCTCCTATAATGCTTTTTCTTGGTTTTCTTATTAGGCCAATACTTGATTCAGTTGAAATGGGTTGGAAACTTTTCCTTTCTAATATTTTCTGCAAGTTTATGAGGGGTTGGTATGATTTCTTTATTTTAAAATGTTTGGTAGAATTTATCAATGAAATAACTAGTGCTTGAATTATTCTTGCTGGAATTTTTATAATAGCAAACCAACTTTAAGAAAACTGTAGAACTGTTCATACCATCCCTTTCATTACAAGGACCCTTGATAGTTTGTGACTCTGAAAGAATTCATCCATTTTGTGCAATTTTACCAATTTCCAGGCACAAAGTCTTGTCTTTTAAATTTCTGTGGGGTCAAGCATGATGCCTCATCTTTATCTGATGCTTATAGTTTATATCTTCTCTACTGTTTCCTTGGTTAGATTGTAGGCATCTCAGTTTTACTGACACCCCCTCCCCTGACTTCAAAGGACAAGATAGCTCTTGGTTTAATTAAAATCATGCAAATAACTGACATAAAAATTTCATTGATTCCTATTTTTGTCTCTTTCTTTTTACCTTTTGGTTTAATTTGCTTTTTTTTTTTTATAGCATGGAAAGTGTTGGGAGCTTAGTTGCATAGTCTCTTCTAATATAAGCTTTAGTGTTTTAATTTTTAAGTACTACGTACTATAATTGTATTCCAGACAATTTGATAAGCTAATTATTTAATTAATAAATTTTGATGCTATGTATTAAACTGTGGGCCTTGTGCATGTTTGACAATCAGTCTGCCACTGAACTACTCCCTCAGCTAAATTTTTATTTTCACCGAGCTCAAAGTATTTTAAAGTTTTGCCTTAGAATTCTTTTTTGATCCATAAATTACTTACATATATGTTTTAAAATTTCTATCTATTTAAGAAATAGGTGTTATATATTTTTTTCTAGTTTAATTTCATTATGGTTAAAGAACATACTTTATATGATTTCAATTCCTGTAAAAGTTTCCCATGTCCATTTAATGTACTGCTAGTCTAATTATAAAACAAAGCAGCTACTATGGAAAACAAGAAGGTTCCTCAAAAAAATAAATGCAGAAAACTATGATGTAATCCAGCAATCCCATAAGGTCTTGAAAAGATACTTCACACCCACATTTGTAACATGAGTATTTGCAATGTCAAGAGCTAGAAGCAGTACAAATTTGTTTTTGTCAATAGATGGATCAACAAACTATGGCATATATCCACAGTAGACTTAAAGTTCCACCTTAACAGAGAAAGACATGCAGCTACATAGATGGATCTTGAAGGCTTTTTATATTTTCTGAAATAAGCCAAAGATTTTATGTCTCCATTTGCATGAATTACCTTAAGTAGTAAAATTCATAGAAACAGAAAGTATAATTATGACTATTAGGGACTGGGAAAGAAAGTAAAAGGTAGTTGTAATCTAATGAGCATAGAATTTCAGCTTTGCAAGGTGAAAAATTCCATGAGATCTGTTTACAACAGTATGAATATACTTGATACTACTGAAATATACACTTCCAAAAATGACGACAAAAATAAGCTTTGCATTACATGTACATTTTTACTGTAATCAAATATAAAATAAACCTTTTTGATATTTGTCTTATGGACCAGAATATCATGAAATATGGTGAATACTCTTTGTGCACAAGTAAAGCCTGTTTTTTGCTCTTGTAGAATAGAGGTTTTTTTTTTTTTTTTAATAAATGTCAATTAACTGAAATTAGCAGCTAACAGCATTGTGCAGTTCTCTACGCTTACTGATTTTCTGCCTAGTCGTTTTATTGATTGCTGAGAGAAGAGAGTTAACAACCACAACTATAGCTGTCAGTTCCCCTACTTAGACTTTTTAGTTCTGCCAACTTTTGCTTCATATACCTTGAACCTCTGTTGATAGTTGCATACATAATCAGGATTGTGAGGATTTCTAGTTGAAGTGACCCTTTTAGTTTCATGTGATCATCTCTGTTTATTTCAGCTGATAATTCTGTATTGTGAAGTCTACTTTCTATTACTATGAAGTAAGCTTTTTATATGGAACATGTGATTTTAAAATTTTCTATCATTTAAGGTATATTTATTCAGATGATTTATATTTGATGTAATTACTGATATAATTGGGTTTTATTCTCTTTTATTATCTGCTTTCTGATTATTCTTGCTGAACTTGGTTGTGATTTTCTTTCTTTAAGATCACTGTGGAATATTTATTAGTCCATTTTAATTTATGTGTTGCAGCTGTATGTTACATTTGTATATTGATGTCTTCTTATGAATTTCAATCCATATTCTCAATAGTGCAATGTCACGTTTGAGTTACTATTGTACTACTTCAGGTACAATATAGAAGATTTAACTGACCATGTGGCATCATTATCTTACCCTATTTACATTCATAAGTATTATGAGAATTATAGAAAATTCAAAGTACTATTTCATAACATTTTGCTTCCAATAGTTGCACATATTTTGAAGAATATAAATGTAACTTGTAACATTTGTAAGAGATTTATACTTCTCTTGTATTTTCACTGTTTCTGATTACCTTAGTTTGCATCAAATACATTTTCCCTCACCTAAAATAATTTCCGATATAGTTTTTGGCCAGAATCATTATATTTTTAGTTTTGATTAATCTGAAAATGCCATTTTACCTTTATTTATATTTTAAAAGTTTTTTTGAGAATGTCATTTTTTTTTCAATTTTTATTAGATATTTTCTTCATTTACATTTCAAGTGTTATCCAGAAAGTTCCCTATACCCTCTACCATCCCTGCCCTGCTCCCCTACCAGCCCACTCCCACATCTTGGCCCTGGCATTCCCCTGTACTGGGGTATATAAACTTTGCATGACCAAGGGGCCTCTCTTCCCAATGATGGCCAACTAGGCCATCTTCTTCTATATATGCAGCTAGAAACATGGGCTCAGGGGGTACTAGTTAGTTCATGTTATTCTCCCGCCTATAGGGTTGAAGACACCTTCAGCTCCTTGGGTACTTTCTCTAGCTCCTTCCTTGGGAGTCCTGTGTTCCATCTAATAGCTGACTGTGAGCATCTACTTCCATATTTGCCAGGCACTGTTATAGTCTCCCACGAAACAGCTATATCAGGGCCCTTTCAGCACTATCTTGCTGGCATATGCAATAGTCTCTATGTTTGGTGGCTGATTATGGGATGGATCCCTGGCAGCCGCAGTCACTGGTTGGTCCATCATTTTGATTCAGCTTCACACATGATCTCTGTAACTCCTTCAATGTGTGCTTTGTTCTTAACTCTAGGAAGGGGCGAAGAGACCACATTTTGAACTTCATTCTTCTTGAGTTTCATGTGTTTAGTAAATTGTATCTTGGGTAATCTAGGTTTCTGGCTAATATCCACATATCAGTGAGTACATGTTATGTGAGTTCTTTTGTGATTGGGTTACTTCACTCAGGATGATGGCCTCCAGATCCATCCATTTGCCTAGGAATTTCATATATTTATTGTTTTTAATAGCTGAGTAGTACTCCATTGTGTAAATATACCAAATTTTTTGTATCCATTCCTCTGTTGAGGGACATCTGG
>LR749485.1:3044278-3081560 GCA_902729485.2 Mus minutoides | reverse complement strand
ATTATTATGTGTCGGGAGGAATTTCTTTTCTGGTCCAGCCTATTTGGAGTTCTGTAGGCTTCTTGTATGTTTATGGGCATCTCATTCTTTAGGTATGGAAAGTTTTCTTCTATTATTTTGTTGAAGATATTTGCTGGCCCTTTAGTTTGATAGTCTTCCTTCTCATCTATTCCTATTATCCTTATGTTTGGTCTTCTCATTGTGTCCTGGATTTCCTGGATATTTTGTGTTAGAATCTTTTTGCATTTAGCATTTTCTTTGATTGTCTTGTCTATGCTCCCTATAGAATCTTCTGTGCCTGAGATTCTCTCTTCCATCTCTTGCATTCTGTTGCTGATGCTCATATCTATGGTTCCTGATTTTTTTCCTATGTTTTCTATTTCCAGGGTTATCTCCTTTTGGTTTTTCTTAATTGTTTCTATTTCCATTTTTAGGTCCTGGATGGTTTTGTTCCATTCCATCAACTGTTTGGTATTGTTTTCCTGTAACTCTCTACGTATTTCTTCTTTAAATGCTTCTAGTTGTTTATCTGTGTTTGTATTTATCTGTTCCTGTATTTCCTTCTTAAAGTCCTCCATCATCATCATGATGAGTGACTTTATATCCATGTCCTGCTTTTCTGGTGTACTGTTGTATCTAGGACTTGAAGTGGTGGGTGAGTTTGGATCTGGTGATGCCAAGTACCCTTGGATTCTGTTGCTTCTGTTCTTACGTTTACCTCCTGCCATTCTTGCCCAAGGAGACCTGGTGTTGGTGCAGACCAGAAGGGAGCGTCTGTCCTGTCCTGGGCCTTTATCAATCTCCCGCTGGTGTCTCAGGTTGCTTGCAATTGGGCTGGAGCAGATGCTGAGTTCAGCTGCTCACCTGTGGTCCCAAGAAAGCCTGGGGAGTCCTGAAGGGGCCTCAGGGAGAGTGTGCAGAGCCTGTGCCCAAGCCCTGAGCTGGTGCGGGGTGCACCGAGCTGGACCTGAAGGAAGAGTTTGTCCTGCTCTGGGCCTTTATCAGTCTCCTGGCTGGTGTCTCCTGCGCCTAGTGCTGGAGCAGTGTGGGCCAGAAGGGAAGGGGTCCTCTGCCACCCTGCCTATCTCCCGGCTGCAGGCTCAGGTCCCACAAGATTGGACTGGAACAGATGTGTGTTCCTCTGACCAGTGTTCCAGAGATCTCAGTGTTCCCGAGATCTCTAGGAGAGTCCCGCTGGAAACCTGGGTGGGTCCGCAGCTCCCGGGCCTTGCACCCTGCGCTGGAGCAGTGTGGACTGGAAGGGAAGGGGTTCACTGCCCACCTGTCTGTCTCCTGGCTGCAGACTCAGGTCCCGCGAGATTGGACTGTCTGTCTCCCGGGTATAGACTCAAGTCCCATGAGATTGGTCTGGAACAGATGTGTGTTCCTCTCACCAGTGTTCCCGAGATCGCTAGGAGAGTCCCGCTGGAAACCTGGGTGGGTGCGCAACACCCAGGCCTTGCGCCCTGCGCTGGAGCGCAGTGGACCGGAAGGGAAGGGGTCCGCTGCCCGCCTGCCTATCTCCCGGCTGCAGACTCCGGTCCCACGAGATTGGACTGGAACAGATGTGTGTTCCTCTTACCAGTGGACCCGAGATCGCTAGGAGAGTCCCGCTGGAAACCTGGGTGGGTGCGCAGGACCCAGGCCTTCCGTCCTGCGCTGGGGCGGTGTGGACCGGAAGGGAAGGGGTCCTCTGCTGCCCTGTCTATCTCCTGGCTGCAGACTCAGGTCCCACGAGATTGGACAGTGGTCCCGTGATCACTAGGAGAGTCCTTCTGGAAACCTGGGTGGGTGCGCAGCACCCAGGCCTTGCTCCCTATCATATTCATTGTTTTTAATAGCTGAGTAGTACTCCATTGTGTAAATGTACCACATTTTTTGTATCCATTCCTCTGTTGAGAGACATCTGGGTTCTTTCCAGTTTCTGGCAATTATGAATAAGGCTGCTATGAACATAGTGGAACATGTGTCCTTATTACCAGATGGATCATCTTCTGGATATATGCCCAGTTGAGGTATTGCAGGATATTCCGGTAGTACTATGTCCAATTTTCTGAGGAACCTCCAGACTGATTTCCAGAGTGGTTGAAGATGCTTGCATTCCCACCAACAATGGAGGAGTGTTCCCCTTTCTCCACATCCACGGCAGCATCTGTTGTCACCTGAATTTTTGATCTTAGCCATTCTTACTGGTGTGAGGTGGAATCTCAGGGTTGTTTTGATTTGCATTTCCCTCATGATTAAGGATGTTGAAGATTTTTTCATGTGATTCTCAGCCATTCGGTACTAAGGTCAAGTCTAAGTGGTTGAAGGAACTCCACATAAAACCAGAGACACTGAAACTTATAGAGGAGAAAGTGGGGAAAAGCCTCGAAGATATGGGCACTGGGGAAAAATTCCTGAACAAAACAGCAAAGGCTTGTGCTGTAAGATCAAGAATTGACAAATGGGACCTCATAAAGTTGCAAAGCTTCTGTAAGACAAAAGAGACTGTCAACAAGCCAAAGGGCCACCAACCGATTGGGAAAGGATCTTTACCAATCCTAAATCAAATAGGGTACTGATATCCAATATATATAAAGAACTCAAGAAGGTGGACACCAGAAAATCAAATATCCCCATTAAAAAGTGGGGCACAGAGTTAAACAAAGAATTCTCAAATGAGGAATATCGAATGGCTGAGAAGCACTTGAAAAAATGTTCAACATCCTTAATCATCAGGGAAATGCAAATCAAAACAAGGGACTCTAAGGTGGAGTGTGGTCATTCTTACCGATTCTAGTTTTTAAGTCCACTGTTGTCAACGACCGCACCTACACCTCTTTCCCCTTGTGAGGAGGTAACAACCACCCTTACGTTCGACCAAGTTGCACTCTGGAAATCAGTCTGGCGGTTCCTCAGAAAATTGGACATAGTACTACCGGAAGATCCTGCAATACCACTACTGGGCATATATCCAGAAGATATTCCATGTGGTCATAAGGACACATGTTCCATTATGTTCATAGCAGCCTTATTCATAATAATCAGAAACTGGAAAGAACCCAGATGTCCCTCAACAGAGGAATGGATACAAAAAATTTGGTATATTTACACAATGGAGTACTACTCAGCTATTAAAAACAATAAATATATGAAATTCCTAGGCAAATGGATGGATCTGGAGGGCATCATCATGAGTGAGGTAACCCAATCACAAAAGAACTCACATAACATGTACTCACTGATATGTGGATATTAGCCCAGAAACCTAGACTACCCAAGATACAATTTACTAAACACATGAAACTCAAGAAGAAGGAAGATCAAAATGTGGACATGTCACCCCTTCCTAGAATTACGAACAAAGCACACATTGAAAGAGTTACAGAGATCATGTGTGAAGCTGAATCCAAAGGATGGACCCAATGACTGCAGCTGCCAGGGATCCATCCCACAATCAGCCACCAAACATAGACACTATAGCATATGCCAGCAAGATAGTGCTGAAAGGGCCCGGATATAGCTGTCTTGTGGGAGACTATACCAAAGCCTGGCAAACATGGAGGTGGAAGCTCACAGTCAGCTATTGGATGGAACACAGGTTTCCCAAGGAAGGAGCTAGAGAAAGTACCCAAGGAGCTGAAGGGGTCTTCAACCCTATAGGTGGAAGAATAACATGAACTAACTAGTAACCCCTGAGCTCATGTCTCTAGCTACATATATAGAAGAGGATGGCCTAGTTGGCCATCCTTGGGAAGAGAGGCCCCTTGGTCATGCAGACTTTATATGCTCCAGTACAGGGGAACGCCAGGGCCACGATGTGGGATCGGGTGGTTAGGTGAGCAGGGCTGGGAGGGGGGAGGGTATAAGGAACTTTCTGGATAACACTTGAAATGTAAATGAAGAAAATATCTAATAAAAGTTGGAAAAAAATCTACATCCCTCATATGTCATTGAAAATTTAAATATAAGAATGATTTCTAACTATTTCCCATAATTATTTAATTAATTGTTATATAGCATTCCTTAATGATTAATGATATGTAAATACATAGTGAATAAATATATGAACTTATGGCTAGAAAAAAAAANTCCAGCTACTGCACTAAAGCTGTTTATCAGGTTTAGGAGTTCTCTGGTGGAGTTTTTGGGGTCACTTATATATACTATCATATCATCTGCAAATAGCGATAATTTGAGTTCTTCCTTTCCAATTTGTATCCCCTTGACCTCCTTTTGTTGTCGAATCGCTCTGGCTAGGACTTCAAGTACTATATTGAATAGGTAGGGTGAAAGTGGGCAGCCTTGTCTAGTCCCTGATTTTAGTGGGAAGACAGAAAGAAGGTGAGGAGAAGGGTGATCCTGTAGGAGGACCAGCAGTCTTAATTAATCTGGACTCCTGAGATCTCTCAAACACTTGACCACCAAACAGACAGCATACACCAGCTGATATGAGGCCCCTAACACACACACAGCAGAGGACTTCCTGGTCTGTGTTCATTCAGAGATGATATACCTAACCCTCAAGAGACTGGAGGCCCCAGGGAGTTTAAAGGTTTGATGAGGTGGTGGGTGGGGGAATCCACATGGAGAGGGGGTGGAGAGGAGGTGTGGGATGGTGGAGCAGTCAGAGGGTGGATGGAAAGGTGGGGAATTGGATATGGAGTGTAAAAAATGAATTAGATATAAAATTAAATCATATATATATATATATATATATATATATATATATATATATATATATATATATCTTTTCAAAAACAAATACAAGTAAAGCTGCTATGAAGAAAAAAAAGAAAGAAACAATATGTTATACAGCTATACAGCCCTAAAGTGTATCAGTGTACTTACTATGCTTATTGTTCATTACAAAGAAGTAAAAGCACGAAAAAAGTGAAAAAAAAAAACCCCAATAAATAAATAAAAATAAATTGTGGGCTCTTAGCAGCTTAAAACTTTAATTTGTTATCTATAAATTTACAAGGGCCAGGATCTTAGATTATTGTAATTAAGTTGTTGCTAGAGTCACCTGAAGCTTGGGGTCTTCTACTGTGCTAACATCGTTGTTGACAGAATTTATCCCCTGGAAGCTGAAGGATTGAATTCCTCAATTACTAAAATTACCTGTAGTTTCCTTGCCAAGAGACCCTTTCAAGAAGCATTTCACATTTTATCAAATTCGGGATAGCATTTGAAATGTAAATTAAGAAAATATCTAATAAAAAAATTGAAAAAGAAAAAAAAAAGAATAACAGAAAGCTGGGCTAGGTGGCATGTGCCTTTAAATCCAGCACTGGGAAGGCCCAGGTAGGCAGATCTTAGAGAGTTCAAGGACAGCCTAGTCTATAGTTGAGCTCCAGGTCAGACAGGAATACACAGAGAAACCCTATATCATGAAAGAAACAAACAAACAACAAAAGAAAGTCTGTCTGGTGTACTAAAGCTGGTGTGATTTTCCCCTTTGAAAGTTTTAAAAGTTATTTTTAAAATTTCTACTATTGTCAATTTTATGACTTCTTTTATTTATTTTTCATTTTAATTTCTTTCTCTTTTTTAAATTAGATATTTTCTTTATTTACATTTCAAATGTTATCCCTTTTCCTAGTTTCCACTCCGAAAAAAAATCCCCTATCCCCTCCTCCCCCTCCACCTGCTCACTAACCCACCTGCTCCCACTTCCTGGCCCTGGCATTCCCCTATACTGGGACTTAGAACCTTCACAGGACCAAGGGCCTCTCCTCACATTGATGACTGACTAGGCCTTCCTCTGCTACATATGCAGCTAGAGCCATCAGTCCCACTGTGTGTTTTCTTTGATTGGTGGTCTGGTCCCAGGGAGCTCTGGGATTACTGGTTACTTCATATTGTTGTTCCTCCTGTGGGGAAGAACACACTTCCTTTTCACACTTGATCTTAGCCAAAAGGCAAAGAAGCGATTCCTGTGGGGTTTCAAACTCCTTCAGTATTTGTCAGGCACTGGCATAGCCTCTCAGGAGACAGCTTTATCAGGCCCCTGTCAGCAAGCTCTTGTTGGCATCCTCAATAGTGTCTGGGTTTGGTGGTTGTTTATGGGATGGATACCCAGGTTGGGTAGTATCTGGATGGTCCATCCTTCAGTCTCTGCTCCCGTCTTAGTCTCTGTGACTCCTTCCACGGGTATTTTGTTCCCCCTTCTAAGAAGTGTATCCAAACTTTGATCTTCCTTCTTCTTGAGTTTCCTGTATTTTGCAAATTGTATATTGGGTATTCTGAGCTTCTTACTTAATATCCACTTATCAGTGAGTGCTTCTCATGTGTGTTTTTTTGTGATTGGGTTACCTAACTCAGGGTGATATCCTCCAGATACATCCATTTGTCTAAGAATTTCATAAATTCATTGTTTTTAATAGCTGCATAGTACTCCTTTGTGTAAATGTACCACATTTTCTATAACCATTCCTCTGTTGAGGAACATCTGGGTTCTTTCCAGCTTCTGGCTATTATAAATAAGGCTGCTATGAACATAGTGGAGCATGTGTTCTTATTACCAGTTGGAACATCTTCTGGGTAATGCCCAGGAGAGGTATTGCTGGATCTTCTGGTAGTACTATGTCCAATTTTCTGAGAAACCACCAGACTGATTTCCAGAGTAGTTGTACCATCTTGCAATCCCACCAGCAATGGAGGAGTGTTTCTCTTTCTCCACCATCCTCACCAGCACCTGCTGTCACCTGAGTTTTTGATCTTAGTCATTCTGACTGGTGTGAGCTGGAGTCTTGGGGTTCTTTTGATTAGCATTTCCTTAATGACTAAGGATGTTGAACATTTCTTTAGGTGCTTCTCAGCCATTCTGTATTCCTCAGTTGAGAATTCTTCGTTTAGCTCTGTACTCCATTTTTAATAGGGTTATTTGGTTTTCTGGAGTCTAACTTCTTGTGTTCTTTGTATATATTGGGTATTAGCCATGTATTGGATGTAGGATTGATAAAGATCTTTTCCCAATCTGTTGGTTGCCATTTTGTCCTATTGACAGTGTCCTTTGCCTTACAGAAGCTTTTCAATTTATGAGGTCGTATTTGTCAATTCTTGATCTTACAGCACAAGCCATTGGTGTTCTGTTCAGGAAAATTTTGCCTGTGCCCATGTGTTTGAGGCTCTTCCCCACTTTCTCCTCTATAAGTTTTATGTGGAGGTCCTTGATCTACTTGGACTTGAGCTTTGTACAGGGAGATATGAATGGTTTGAATTGCATTCCTCTACATGCTGACAGCCAGTTGAACCAGCACCATTGTTAAAAATGCTGTCTTTTCCCACTGGATGATTTTAGCTCCTTTGTCAAAGATCAAGTGACCATAGGTGTGTGGGTTAATTTCTGGGTTTTCAATTCTATTCTATTGATATTCCTGTGTCACTGTACCAATAACATGCAGTGTTGATCATATTGTTCTGTAATACAGCTTGAGGTCAGGGATTGTGATTCCTGCAGAAGTTTTTATATTGTTGAGAATAGTTTTTTTTTTTCCAATTTTTTTTTTTTTAGATATTTTCTTAATTTACATTTCAAATGCTATTCCGAAAGTCCCCTCCCTCTCCCCCCTCCCTGCTCTCCTGTCCACCCACTCCCACTTCTTGCCCTGGCCTTCCCCTGTATTAGGGCATATAAAGATTGCAGTACAAAGGGGCCTCTCTTCCCAATGATGGCCGACTAGGCCATCTTCTGCTACATATGGAGCTAGAGACACGAGTTCTGGGGGTTCTGGTTAGTTCATATTGTTGATCCTCTTCTAGGGTTGCAGACCCCTTCAGCTCCTGGGGTTCTATCTTTAGCTTCTCTATTGTGGGCCCTGTGTTCCATCTTATAGATGATTATGAGCATCCACTTCTGTACGAGACAGCTATATCAGGGTCCCTTAAGTAGGCACTAGTTGTCCTATGCCATAGGTCTGAGTTTAATGACTGATTATGGGATGGATCCCCCCTGGTGGGGTAGTCTCTGTATGGTCCATCCTTTCATCTTAGCTCTAAACTTTGTCTCTGTAACTCCTTTCATGGGTATTTTGTTTTCTATTCAAAGGAGGAATGAAGTATCCACGCGCTGGTCTTCCTTCTTGATTTTCTTGTGTTTTGCAAATTGTATCTTGGATATTCTAAGTTTCTGGGCTAATATCCATTTATCAGTGAGTGCATATCCAATGACTTCTTTTGTGATTGTGTTACCTCACTAATGATTATATCCTCCAGATACATCCATTTGCCCAAGAATTTCATAAATTCATTTTTTTTAATAGCAGAATAGTACTCCATTGTGTAAATGTACCACATTTTCTGTATCCATTCCTCTGTTGAGGGACATCTGGTGTGACCAAGCTCCTAGGATCCTGGGATCCTTGTGATCCTGGGTGTGTTAGAGCACCTGCAATTTGAGTCTCCTCTGGATGCTGTGGGACTTGATGTATAGTTCACACCTATGGTAAACTGGTGCATACTGGAAAGAACCAGAGCTACTGGTTGGGCGGGGTTCCTGAGTCCCTGGATCCTGCTGGTCCCAGTTACTCCTGATGGTGTTGGAACAGATGTTGTGTCCTATTCACCTCTGATTCTGCGATCCTTAGAGTGCTAGAGTCCCTGGGAGTAGAGCCTCTTCTGGGTGTTGTGGGACTGGCTGCAGAGTTCTTGCCCAAGGTGTGGGTTCCTTTTCTATTTCACAATCTACTTCTTTTTTTTTCTGTTTGCTGGTAGAGCCTTAAGTAGATGGTTTTTGTATTTTCTCCAGAATTTTATATTATTACGAAAGGTCAGTTATAGTGAGCTTCTTCCATCTTGACCAGGAGTGGAGGTTTTTATTTATAACATATTTGCACATTTACAGTGGGTTTCTTAGAGACAGCACATAATGTACTTATTTTTTTAACCTAACCTCAATTTTGACATTTAATTTGGACGTTCAGATAATTCTTTTAAAAGCTTGAGGACAATTTTATTAGTTTGAGAGAAAAACTACAAGGCAGGAAAGCTGTAAATCTCAGCAGCTACTTAGAGTAGGAAAACAGACCACAAGTCATTTCATTTGTAAGCAGCCATGTAGTGGGAAGTGGGAAAGACTGAGACATCCCACAGTGTCAGGGAAAGCATGCAGAGACTTTGGAAAAATAGATAAAGAAAAAAATTTTTTTTGCTTTTATCTGCAACACACAAAAAATCCTTGTTCAGGCTTCGCATAGTCACATTGTGGTAACTCCATAAGTAAGTGCAGTGAGGAGAGGCTTCTGGGAAAGAAAAGTACATTATGTAATCAAGAGAATAAGTATTCCTCCACTCTCCTCAGCATGTCTTCAGGTGAATAAGATTTCCTGGGGGTATGTACTCTTGGGCAGGTGGTTGACAGCCCCAGTTGGACTAATTCTTATTCCAGGATACAATAGTATATAGAGTTCTGATCTTTGGAGCCATTCAGAAAGTTACATCTCTGCACCTGTCCAGGGCCAGACACAGATCCCATTCTTCCATTCCTCCTCCTCCTCCTCCTCCTCCTCCTCCTCCTCCTCCTCCTCCTCTCCTCCTCCTCCTCCTTCTCCTTCTCCTTCTCCTTCTCCTTCTCCTTCTCCTTCTTTTTTAAATCAGGAAGAAGTAGCTTTATCGTAATGGGCCTCAACAGAGCTCTGATACTCATCCTCAGTGGTATTTTTGTAACATACTTTCTTAAAGAGTGAAGAACCTAAAATCATTTAGAAATAGACAAAAGTAAAAAATAAAGTTATAACCTATTTCTGCCATGAAAATGCAGAGATGTAATTGTAAACCTGTTTACCAGAGGGAATTAGTGTCTGGACTGTTGGTTTCTGTCATACCCTCATGTATAGCTTACAAGCTGGGGTGCTAATTTAGGAGAAGATAACAAGAAATAAGAGCTCCTGTCTGGCATTCTTGGCTTCTGGCCAGAACAGAACCAAGGACATTTCCAGCTTCTGGCCAAGGACAAGAATGAAAACTGTTCCCTTTTGGATCTCTGCCCCTAAGTCTGTCTAAGCTGTTTCTGTTTCCTGTCCTCATCTAACTGTTTAAAGAGGAGAATATTGTTGGGAAATTTTGGTAATAACTGGTTCTGGCATATGCCTGCTGTATGGGGTCTTCAAGCCGTCCAGTGGGCCTAGAAAAGGGACTTCAAAAATCCATTAATGATTCCTCTTGTATAACAAGCAGGTGTAGGGAGGAAAAGTATAACCTGCCTAGACAGAGATGTGAGGGTGGAGAAAAAGCAAGAAAGGAGTCTGAGAGAAGTGAAATTGGAGCCCTTTAAGCAGAAGAACTGATTCCATCCCATCAGGATCAGGTACAGAGTTTAAATAATACCTTAGAGTTATAAGCCCTAGTCAGAAAACCAGAAGTCAGAACAAAGGACATTTAAAGATATCTAAGTCAATTAGAATCCCTTCCTAGGCTCACAAGAACATCTATCTGTATGGGGCTTATTGGGTTTCTCCTTGGAGTTTTTCCTATAGCATTTTTTTTCAAATTTTTTATTAGATATTTTCTTTATTTACATTTCAAATGCTATCCCGAAAGTTCCTTACCCACTCCCCCCTCCCCCCACCCCGTTCTCCTGCCCACCCACTCCCACTTCTTGGCCCTGCCGTTCCCCTGTATTGGGGCATATAAAGATTGCAATACCAAGGTGCCTCTCCTCCCAATGATGGCCAACTAGGCCATCTTCTGCTACATATGGAGCTAGAGATATCTGTTCTTGGGGTTCTGGTTAGTTCATATTGTTGTTCCTCTTCTAGGGTTGCAGACCCCTTCAGCTCCTGGGGTTCTATCTCTAGCTTCTCCATTGTGGGCCCTGTGTTCCATCCTATAGATGACTGTGAGCATCCACTTCTGTACGAGACAGCTATATCAGGGTCCCTTCAGTAAACACTTGCTGTCCTATGCAATAGTGTCTGAGTTTAGTGACTGATAATGGGATGGATCCCCCGGTGGGGTAGTCTCTGTATGGTCCATCCTTTCATCTTAGCTCTAAACTTTTTCTCTGTAACTCCTTTCATGGTTTATTTTGTTTCCTATTCAAAGGAGGAATGAAGTATCCACGCGCTGGTCTTCCTTCTTGATTTTCTTGTGTTTTGCAAATAGTATCTTGGGTATTCTAAGTTTCTGGGCTAATATCCATTTATCAGTGAGTGCATATCCAATGACTTCTTTTGTGATTGGGTTACCTCACTAATGATTATATCCTCCAGATACATCCATTTGCCCAAGAATTTCATAAATTCATTTTTTTAATAGCAGAATAGTACTCCATTGTGTAAATGTACCACATTTTCTGTATCCATTCCTCTGTTGAGGGACATCTGGGTTCTTTCCAGCTTCTGGCTATTATAAATAAGGCTGCTATGAACATAGTGGAACATGTGTCCTTTTTACCAAAGTCTGACTAAAGAGTGACAAACTGAGCGTCTCCTTTCAGGTACTTTGATACTTATTGGAGTCATTATAAAAAGCAAATGATAGAGCCTACAGAAGGTGACTCAACAGTTAAAAGCACCTGATCCTCTTATAGAAGACTTGAGTTCTGTTCCCAACATCCACATTACTAGTGCACAACCAGCAGGATATCTGATGCCCTCTTCTAGCCTCTTTTGTCAATGATACATGGTATACACACACACACACACACACACACACACACACACACACACACACACACACGTTTTAAAAGATCAAACAATAGCTAAATCCTTTTCTCTTTCTTCTTCCTTAGAACCTACCTAAAAGGGACTGAATTCATTATTTTTTAAAGAAAATATTACTCCGTACTGTACAGGGGGCAGCAATCTGGGAAGTAATAACAATAGTTAATGTTTGCCCATCATTTTCATTTAATATCATTACAATAATATTTGGATTTAAATCTACCAGTTTACTATTTTTATTCTATTCATTCCATCTACTTTTTCATGACTTGTTTCTTCTCTTCTTGTCTTCTTTCAAAGTAATATATTTCTATGATTTCATTTTATCATGATTTTTAGATCACTAGTCTTACTTCTTTGTTTTTAATGGTTGCACCAGTTAATATTTATCACAGTACATTTAAAAATCTTCATTCTACCACTAGGTGACCTACACAGTCAACTAACCTGGGCCCAAAAGGTCTCATAGAGCCTAAGCCACCAACCAGGGTGCATGCAGGGGGTGGACCTAGACCCCCTGCCACGGAAAAAAAAAACTTCATTCAACACCACATATAAATCATACAGAGATATGCCTGGTATGAGTGTGTGTGTGTGTGTGTGTGTGTGTGTGTGTGTGTGTGTGTGTATGTATGTATGGTGCTGAGGATAGAGTAGGGGAAGGCTAAAAGATTGCTACACACTGTTAATGACAATTCTTCACTTTGTTTTGAGAGGTTTTGTTTAGCACTTAAACTTGAAAGACAATTTCACTGAATTAAATAGTCTAGGTTTACAGATTTTTGTTTAATCACTTAAAAATATTACTCCACTCTCTTCTGAATCTCATAGATACTGATATTATGTTTGTAATTATTCTTAACCTTTTTCCTATGTCTTTAAATTTGGGTGTGTTTAGCATTTTCTTTTTATCACTGGGTTAAAGCAATTAGATATGGCAAGTTTTACTGTGTTTTTGTTTGTAATTATTCTTCTTCAGGCTTGTAGACTTTATTAAGTTATCAGGATTATCATTTTCAACCATCTGGAAAAAGTTTGGCCATATTTTTCATTAAATACATTTTTGTCTTTGTCTCCTTGTATGGGTCCAGTGCTTTGTTTATTTTGAGTTTTCTTTCTTCGCGTAATTCCATTTGCATTTTTTCTATTACCTATTCTTCAGATTTGTATAGATTATAATTTGTCATTTTGCTTTTATATTTTTACTGATTTAATTTAAATAATAGTTTACTGCTACATATATTCATCTCTCCCCTTTGTTTATGGTAGTGAGATATTACTGTATATTATAAGTGCAATAATATATTGTTATATTTACACCTTTATAGAACATGTATTGTTCATTTGTTTGTTTTGCAGCACTAGTATCAAAGCCCTGTTTTATACTAGCTAGGCACGTGTTCTACCACTGGGTTACAGCCCCACTTCTCTATATGACATATTTTAAAGTAGCTGACAGATTTAAGGAGAACAAAAACATATTCATAGGGTTTGTTATTTTTGTGTTCCTGTTGTATTTCTGGTTCTTTACATGTCTTTTTTTCTCTAAATTCAAGTTACCAGCTACTATCATTTCCTTATCCCCTTGGTGCTATTATTGCCAAATTAATATATTTCCATATTATATAATTATATATAATTAAATTATATATATATATATATATATATAATTAAATTATAAACCTATAGCTTCATTCAATTAAATTAATATGTACAAAAAAGTTAGTAGAAAAATATACATTTTACAATAGTTAATATAGTTACCTTTACAAGTCCTATGCTCTTTATGTAAGATCAAATTACCAACAAAAATAACCTTCCTTCATAATATTCCCCACCCTTCTTTCTCTTCTAATAGGATCTACTATGTTCACAGGTTGCTCTAGAACTTGTACTGAGATTGCAGTGTCATTTTAGGCTTCTTTAGTATTTCTCATCAGGCAGGTAAATTAGCAACAGGTTTGTTTGAATATCTTCATTTCATTTTAAGTTTTGCAAGATTGGTTTGCTGGAGAGAGAACTCTTGGTTGACGCCCTTTGTATTTATTTTTCTTTATAATTGCATCCTACTGCCATTTGTTGTCCTCTATAGTCTCTGATGGGAAGTCACTTTAAACAAAATTGGTTTTCCTTTATATGCTACATTCATGATTTTGACTTTTTCTTTGAACACTATTTCAGTTGGCACAAGCCTTGATGTAGATCCTATTGCCATTATCTTCTTGGTCTTTTTCAGGATTATCATGTTTAGGTTAATGGATTTTGTTGTGTGTTGTTATGATTCATTGATTTTAGTTTTGGTTTTCTAAATCTGGGACTTTTCCATTCATTATTTCCTTTTTAAAACAAAAACAAAAACAAAAACAAAAAACTTTCCTCTTTTTTGGTATTCTTTTAATTATATGTTGATTTTATTAATGAAGTCCTGGATTTCTCTGAGATCTGTTTTCTTTTTATTCCCTGTTCTTTCAGTTGTACAATATGCTGCTTTTCCATGTTTGCTAATTCTTTATTCTATCAGATCTATTATTGACCTTCCCTTGCTCTCTTTATAAAGAAAACTGAAATTATATTACACACATTCAATAATTATGTGTTAATATATTTTCTATCTCTGTTGAGATTATATGTTTAAAGAGACATATTTATAGTAGTTTACTTCTTAATCATTGCTTACTTTGGCCTTTTAAAATGTTTGCGTCTTCTTACATATTTTGCTCAGTCAGTAACTGTGCTTTTTTAATGATAATCTCTCTTTTCTACCTTTTAAAAAGTTATATGGGCCATAATTTATTAATTCCTTGTATATCTGAAAAGACCTGCTTGGCTTTGTAATCGACCTGAGTAGGGTGAAAGGGTGAACAAACAACCCAGGTATAGAAAGGCTGGGTCAGGTGGGCCATGCACTGTGCTGAAGTTGCCCGCAGCCAGGAAATTCAACATGCTTATTACATCCAGCAGAAGGAGGAGACAAGTTTATTATGTATAGTGGAACAAGGAGGCAGGTTTAGTATATACAGATGAAGGAGTAGGAGAGGGAACAGATCTAATCTTCATTGGTGATCTCTGTTGGGGAGTAATTTCCCGCTGAAGTCCTCTGTGAGTAGGAACTTGTGGTTGACATCCTTCTTTAACCAGGAGAAGGCATCCCAATGGCCATATTTTGACACATTTGAATTGAGTCCTTGACATGCTATCAACACACATTCACTCAGTAATTCATCTGTCCCTTTTGATATCTGTTAAGGTTTTTTGTTGTTGTTGTTGTTGTTTAAAACTGGACATTTGCGGTTGGAGATGTAGCTCAGTGATAGAGTACTTGCATACCATGTACAAGGCCTGTGATTCTATCCCTAGCACCAAAAAAACAAACATAGCTATTTTAGATATATAATGTTACTATCTAGTTACTGATTACTATTACTGCAGGCCCATTCTGTTATCTAAACTTTATTTTTGTTGTCTGATGGCTTGAATGTATTATTAGTTTAGTGAAGTTCATTTCTTCAACATGTACAAAGTTTGGCATGTGCGTAGTTACCTTGGAATGCCAATGATTTTGGAAGCATTATGTTCTAATATGTCATTTTGTCCCTCTGATATCATATATTTAGCTCATTGCCAACGGCAATAATCAACTGTTTTTTCTATTATTTTTATAATATTTTGAGAAATTCTGATCCAATTATATTCTAGCTATTTTAGTTGTTAGCCTTGTCCTTCTCCTCCTCCTCCTCCTTCTATTTCTTCTCCTTCTCCTTCCACTTCCACTTCTCTCCTCCTCCTCTTCCTCCTCCTTCTTTTGTCCCTTAGTTTTACTGTAGTCCAAACTGACTTCAAACATATGATTCTCCTGCCTCAGCCTCCTGAATGTTGGGATTACAGGTTATGCTATAATACATTATTGTGTCAGTAATTTTGAGGTTTAGTCTAACCCCAGGAGGCCTCTTTTTAAATGAATCTTACCTTGGTTTTGCCTCAAGTGTCTAACTGCTGAATAGTTTAGTTGTTTCTTTCATGAATCAACCAGTCTTTCAGTACTCACCAGTAAAACCTTCACAGTGTTTGAGACCTAACCTTCTCCTCATGCTCTTTTCTAAGTAAAATCAATCACCTAGGGTAGAATTACATGGAGTCCTTTCTTTTTATGGCTGTTCTGCCCCCATGGGAAAAGTTTTCTATCATTCTTCAGAGGTGGAGGTGGTTGAAGTAGCCTGTTTTTTTTTTTTTTCTCATAGTTATACTTTGTTGGTGGGAGTAATATCTTCTGAACTCCTTGGTTTTCCTTCTTAGAATAGTAATTCACCTTATGACAGAGCTGAGTTGAGGAAATTTGAGACCTACAATTCTTGGCCAACTCTTTCAAGAAGAGCTTATAAAGTGGTAGCTCAGTAAAAGAAGGGAGTCTCAGATTCTTAGCCATATCTACCTGGATTGGATTACAGTTTCTGAAACTCAATATTGGGTGCTATGTATGAACTTTCAGCATTCTACCCTATGTCACACAACACCATGATTTAGATACAGCAAACTGGGAGGAGAGTATGCTTGTGTTCTGGTTTTTAATTGTCTAGGATAGTTTTTGTCATTAGAAGTTGAGAAAATGGGTTGGAGTCTAGGTGATAATAGTGTCTTAAGTGCCACATATTGATATTGTATAAATATTTAAAGAAATGCCTTTTCATTATTCTATGCTCTTAGAATGATTTCCTGATACCTTTCTCTCTCCCTCTCCTCCCTTGTGTGTGTGTGTGTGTGTGTGTGTGTGTGTGTGTCTGTTCTGTATGCACATGTATGTATGAGTATACTGGACATGTATATGGATGCAAGTCTGTGGGACATTTTTACATTAATTAATTAATTAATTCACTCACTTTACATCTCAATATTAGCTCCCCTCTCCTTTCAATCCCTCTTGAAGCTCCTCCCCCATTCTCCCCTCCTATTCTCCTCTGAGAAGAGAGAATCCCCTGGGTCCCTGACCCACAGCACATCTCATTGCAGGACTAGGCACATGCTCTCTTAATAGGCCAGACAAGGTAGCCCAGTTAGGAGAATGTGATCCACAGACAGGCGACAAATTCAAGAACAAGCCCTGCTTCAGTTGTTGGGGGACCCACATGAAGACCAAGCTGCACATCTGCTATATATGGGGGGGGGGCTAGTTCCAGTCCATGTTCACTCTTTGGTTGGTCATTCAGTCTCTGAACTCCCCAAAGATCCAGGTTATGTAGGGTTGTAGGGAAGTGCAAAGACACAGCTCTGGGGGTGGAAAAGCACAGGGTGAGATGTGGGAAAGCCAGAGCTGGCTGGAAGTCCCTAGCCCTGCAATGAGTCCTGGGCCATGGGGTTCTCAGGCTCATGGACAACCAGGCATTGCAGGGAGTCGCAGAAAAGGAGAGAGTGGAATTGGGGGCTGCAGGCTGGGGAGTGTCTAGCCTGGGGCCCAGGGCCAGGGAACAAGGGGAGCTTGTCTCACAGGCGATGATTGTCTGTGGCTTGATGACAGCAGGTTTGGTGGTGGTTGTGCCTGGGGGTGCAGAGAGGCCTTTTTTGGGAGATTAGGTTGCAGCTCTGTAGGTGAAGGTCTTCTTCATGGCTCCCCATGGCAGATTTTTGTGAAAAGAGACAGTCCATGGTTCCAAATAGTTTATTGTCATGGCAGAAAATAAATGCAGAAAGCCATACCCTCCTTCTCAGGGTGGACCTGAGTTTAAATACCTTTTGCAGGGAGGGATGTCTGGGAAGGGAAGCTTATTGAATAAGCCCTCCAGGCCTCTAGGTACCTCTATAGGAAGAACTCTGTTTCGGGCCTACGTGACTGTGATCATGTCTCTTTACCTATTGTCTTGGTCTGAGATGTTAGGGATGCTTCATCTACATGTGGACGGGATTGGGGCATTGCCCCTACATGACTGATGGCCACAATTCCTCTACAGAGGGCTGTGGATTCATGAGAGGTGCCTGGTACCAAGAGCAGGTGAAGCTCATACCCCTTCAGGGTCTCCAGGTCTTCTAGCCTTTAGCTCAACCTTACCAGGCTTCCTTTCATGGTCCACCACCCCACAAAGTTAGTTGACTCTGTTGGTCTTCCTGTTGAGTTCCTATCCTCTTCAGTTTACTCAATCCTTCATCCCACTCTTCCATAGGACTCTTGAACTCCATATAATGTTTAGCTGTGGGTCTCTGCATCTGTTTTGGTCAGCTCTTGGGTGGAGCCTCTCAGAGGACAGTTATGCTAGGCTCCTGTTCTACAAGCATAGCAGAGTATCATTAAAAGAGTTAGGAATTGGTATTTGCTCATGGGATTGGTCTCAGTTTGGGCTAGTCATTGATTGGCCATTCCCTCCATCTCTGTTCTTTGTCCCTGCATATCCTGCAGGCACGATACATTTTAGGTCAAAGGTTTTGTGGGTTGCTGTCCTCATCCCTCCACCAGAAGTCTTGCTTGGCTAAAGGAAGTGGCCACTTCAGGATCCATCTACTGTGGGGCAGTTTTAGGTGGTTCCATCCCTGAGCAGATAGTTTTGAGTGGTAACAGAAAGCAGGCTGAGCAATGTGTGGCAAGAAAGCCAGTAGGCAGTGGCCCCATGGCAGTAGGCAGTGGCCCCATGGCAGTAGGCAGTGGCCCCATGGCAGTAGGCAGTGGCCCCATGGCAGTAGGCAGTGCCCCCATGGCAGTAGGCAGTGCCCCCATGGCAGTAGGCAGTGACCCCATGGCTTCTGTTTATGTTCCTGCCCTGTTTGTGCTCCTGCCATGCTTGAGTGCTTACCCTAACTTCCCTTCATGTTAGAAGGTAAGTTGTAAACCAAATCAAATCCTTCTCTTCCCTAAGTAGCTCCTGGTCATGGTGTTTATCACAGGAATGGGAAGCAAACGAGGATACTCTTCACCTTAGTTTTTGAGGTAGAATCTCTTACTGAACCTGAAGATCCGATTTTGACTCAGCCGGGTAACTAGTGAACTCTTAGGTGCTACCTGTCTCCTTCTTCTCAGCACTGAGGTTACAGGTTAAAAGTGGACATGGCCATGGTCAGTTACATACCTACTAAAGATTTGAAGTCAGGTCCTTTTGCTTTGTCAGTAAGCATTCTTACAAACTTTAGCCATCATCCTAGCCTCCAATTTTCTGTTTCTTTACAATTGCTTATAATTTTCACTAGCTCTAGTTATCTATCTGAGTTGAGAGTGACCCGTGATGTATGCTATTATCCTTAAAGTCATTCCTTCTATTTTTTTTCCTGAAAATCCTTTTTCTCAGTTTTGGGTAGCTCCCGGTCATGCATATACAGATTGAATAATCAGCCAATTACTCATAGAGATTCCCCTTACCCAAGTAAATCACTGGAGTTCTTATATTCTGTGGCTCTCTCATTCACAATTATAAAACATATTGACCAGTAGTAACTTCAGTCTGTTTCTTCCGTCCTAAGAATACATTGATTCTCTATTTCACTTCCTTCTTGCCCGTGGCTTGAAAACTGCCTCAGTGCCATAAACTGGAATAATAATTTGCCTTGTCTTTCCTTAGCAATTATCGTTTTGTGCAGCTTGCCTAATATCAGAATGAAGATTTTTCTAGCTATTTTGCTGTTTAAGGAAGGAAGGTAAATCTGATCCTTTTTACTACACTTATCTGGATATAAGATTCTTACAACAATTTTTTTCCTTTTATTTTTCTTGAAAAGCCACTATGTAGTAGTTAAGGCAGCTGCTCCATTTTTCTGTGCCTCATTATTGGCCTCTGTGGACTAGAGATAGTAAGACTCTTACCCTTGTAGTGTTGTTAACATGACTGAGTTAATGTATGCCAACAGTATATAAAAGTTTATGCTTAAGCTGAAATAAGTTTTAAATTCCACATCCAGCAATACTTTCACCATCATTACCACTGATACAACTGTCTTTATTTCCTATACATCATTGGAGAAATTTTCTAAGGCATCACTTATGAACTGTATGTAAAGGTGGACTGGATCAAAATATCTAAGTTACTTGTAAATATTAGACATTGTATAAAAGTTGTTTTTTGTATGAATGAACATTTATGTATTTGTGTATATATAGACAAACCTTAAGTTGGTAGACTTTGAGAGTTAAAAGGATTACATATATTGATTTACTTTGTCCATGAACACATTTATGCCCATTATGTTGAGTAACTTGATGAAATTTCCATAGCAAGCCTTTTAAAAGTTGTCCATGAAGCATTCTTTTACACAATGTCACTAGTTGGCCCTTTTGTACCTAATACATTCTTGGCCACCAACTAAGTACAAAATTTCACTAGCAATTCTGTACAATTATCTAGTTTTAAAAATTGAGAGCCAGGCAGGGTGATGCATGCTCTTAATTCTAGTACTTTAGAGGCTGAAGCAAGTATCTTAAGCTCAAAGCCATCCTGGACTATACAGTGAGACCATATCTTTTAAAAAATTAAGATAAAACTGATGATAATTGACCACATGGAATTTTAGGGCAATTTAATCCAAGTAGTTAGAAGGGTCCAATACCCAAGCATTAGCAGAATATCCATGGCATGTTTTCTATTTTATAAAGATCTGGAAATAGTTAAGGTGGCTACTTTTAGAAATATATTGCATTTCCATCTGGTCTAAATCAATAAAATTAAACTTTATGCTATGTGAGATGGAGATTCCAGATTTAGAGGCTGTTATATAATGTTCTTAGAATCTTCATTTGGTATTATTTGAGAAACTTATCTAGTTATCAGGACACAGGTGATATGATATACATAATTTTTGATGAGAAAAATGAAATTTTTGTGATATGGACATATTGCTTTTGAGCCTTCCCTGCATAAATGTTCTTTATCAAGTGAAGTTTATGTTTTAGTATAATTTTTTCATCATGGCAAAAAGATATAATAAAACTGATAAAATAATGTTGGTCATGTGTGTGCCATGGATTGTGTATTAGAACATAACATACCCTTTGTGTATATCACCTAATCCTCACTGAACTTGTTTGGGGAATTGAGCAATGGCTCAGTGATTAAGAGTAAGTACTGTTATTCACAGGACCTCAATTCTAGTTCCAGCACCTACATCTGGCAGTACCCAACTGCTGTAACTCCAGCTTCAGGGGATCCTACACCCTTTTCTGGACTCTGATCACGCAATCAAGTATGGAAACCCACATAAAGATATATATATATATATATATATATATATATATATATATATATATATATATATATATATATATATATATATATAGTGTGTGTGTGTGTATAATTAAAAAATGAAAGCAAAAATACCATTTTGATGTAGGTGTTATATTCCAGTTTTATAGAAGAGGAAACTGAGGTTCAAAATATGTAACTTCCAAGATTATAAAACAATTCAATAGCAGATTTAGAATTCTGACCCAGAGTCTTACTGATATTCTATTTTTAAAGAACTTCATCATTAGTATTACTATTAAGATCTTTGCTCATGCCACTGTTATCTAATGATAGTTCTAGCATACAGATTGTTAAAGGCATTGTTATAAAGATAATACAGTGTGCTTTTATACCCAGAAGATTACCAGGGGAAGTAAGTAATTAAAGATTACATGTCAGATAAGACTTTAGTGAAAGTTTAACAGCCACCAGGTGGTCTTAAGAGAAAAGAGATGTTTTTAAAGCTAAGCAGAAACAGCAAAAGAGGACTGTGGTTTAGAATTGTAAAGAATTGGTAGTGGGAGGCTAGTTGCTAGGTGCCTGTAAGATTCTGGTTTGATTATAAGTAGAGGTTATCATTCCTATTTTCAGATAAAGAGTTCAAAGCTTGATAATTTGCTTAAGGGGACAAGCTGTGCATTCATAGTTATCCTCCAGGTTGACCCGCCATTTACTAGTACCCTATTTTCCCCTCCCAAGTAGGATTCTGGTAGCATTGTCCTTGCTACTAACTTATTTTCCTCTTAGCTTTTTTACTACTTGCTTCTTTTTCAGTGGGTCACAGGAAGAAATATTTCTTCAGCCTGTAAAACTTTTCAATGGAGAGTAGTATGGGGTTCTTCAGACTGTACTTAATCTGTCTAGAGTCAGTGAAGGAGAGGATTAAATATCTTCGAAACTGTTTCATGTCCTAATGAACATGTTTCCTGTCACGTTTGCTTTATCAAATGAGGATGGCACTCATGATCACATAGTGATCACAAGTTCCATTGAGTAGCTATGTATTTTTTTTTTTATTGACAAAAATCCAAAACCTGGCCAATTTACCCATGAGATTAAACTTTCAAAAATGAGATACTTCGGGGGAACTGGAAGCAAAAGTGGGAAAAGTTCTTATAGTTGATGTTTTGGGGAGATTGGTGAATCTTGTTAGATTGATAGATTCTGCTTCTTCCCTTCCATTAACTAACCTTTAATCACAGCTATCATAAAGGAAAATGAATATGTAAATAAATATCTAAATACATGACTTTGCACTCCAAATCCTTTCACTATGGTTGTTTGGTACATCAAAGCAGTTTTTTTCTCTCTCATTAAGAGTAGACCCTATAAGCCAGCTACTAAATGTTTCACTAATGGAATTAACTTATTAGTGTTCCAAAATATCGAGCGCCCCAGAAACATTCTGTCATAAAATGGTAAATCTGTCATAAGATGGTAAATGGAAAATAACGATCCTGTATTCCTTCTCCCCAACTTCCTTCTTTTTGTTCAGCTGCCCTTACTTCTCCCTGTCTCTCCTATGCCCCTCCTTTTATCTGATTCTCTTACTTATTCTCCATTGTGTTTTCATTTCCTCCTGCTTTCCCCCTTTTCCTCTTTGTTTACATTAGAACTGCTGCTCCTTTATGCGAACACTAAGTAGCAGTCATGTTTGTTCAGGTTGCCATGGAAATATTTCAAGTAGGCCTTTACACAAACTGGCTTGCTCTACTAATGAATCACACCTAGATCTTCTAAGGATAATAATATAGGAAAAAATTCTACATAGAAATTAGGTCTCAGAACTCTTAAGCCCAATTATTTTCTCCTTCAGATAGTTTTTATCCATTGTATCATTTTAGAGACACATGTATGACTTTATTAATAAGCTATTTCTTTAGACTTTTATTTCATTTCACCACAGAACAGTGACTTCCAGTATTTTTCATTTCAGAGTAGAAGGGGAATTTACAAATAGAAATCTTGGTTTGGGGTAGAAATAAAAGTGTTTTAGAGTATAAGGAGAGAGACTTGTTAACTCTCTGAAAGGCATGAAGGTATGCAGCAGCAGAGGCCTTTTTTGTTTGGTGTGTGTGTGTAAAGACTCCCCAACCCCTGTCTCTAGAATAAGAAAGCAGTTGAAGGAGGGCTTCAGCCTCTCAGGGATAAAAAGTGGGCATGTTTTCCTAATGTCTAGGGAAGAGGCAAAGGGAACACTGGATACTGTGAGGAGATAGTGTGAGAAGGAAAATATGCACAACTGCGGCCTGAGAAAGGCCCAAGTATCATTTACAGGTCTGTTACTCTAGCTCTATGATAAACAGTTGCTTCCTCCTTTCTCCAAATAGGTTTTGAGGTTTTGTTTTTGTTGTGGTGGTGGTGGTGGTTGTTTAAATCACTTGAGACACTATTGTAAGTAGATCCAATCTCTTCCTTCCTAGCGGATAGGTTAGTTCCAGGTGGGGGAGGTAGGTAATAACTTTCAAAGACAGCAAAAGGAATGTAAGATGAAGAAAAAATAAGGTAGTGATAACAAAAGGAAATTAAAATGGGAAGACAAACTCTTCGATAAGATAATACACAAAGTGAGACTTAGATTTGTCCACACTTAGAACCCTTGAGAAAGACTGATTCAGATAGAGAAAAAGTCAAGTTCAAAAGGCAAGTGCTATTATATGGATAGTAGGAAAACTTCAGCATTTATTAGGAACCAAGAGTAAGTGAATAAGTGAATACTAGGAAACAGTGACAAAGCCCAGATCATGTTGATTAAGATTTATAAGCCATAATAAGGGATGAGTATTTTATTCTAGATATAGCAGGAAAAAATGGAGGGTGAGTCTTAAAAAGATGATGTTGTACAGAATGGATAATGGAAAGAAGTTGGTCAAAAGTAAAAGCAGACAGACTAATTAGGAAGCTGTTGCTTTTATTCAAGACTGGGATGATGGCTTAAATCAGATAACAAAGGAGATAGAAGCAGAAGGACTTTGCTGATAATTTAAAGGTAGTTAACAGGAATTGCTGAGGGAATAAATGTGGTGATTTAAAGATGTCTTTTTAAACTTTGGTAACTGGGTAGCTTGAAATAGAGTGTGGGAAGAGTGCTCCTTGGATTAGAAGGAAGGGCAGTGGTTTGGAAAAATAAAAGCCCACATGAGACTGGCAGAGCTCTGAAATTGATAGGCTGACAACAGTCAGTTCAGTAGCTGCCAAATGCAAGAGAAGTAGCATCCTGGAACAGACTAAAGTTAGGACAGTTGCTCAGCTGTCTTAACGCCTGTTGTTCTGTAGCAGTTAGAGGTGCAGAAGAAATCCTGTCTGGAAAAGAAGAGGAGGAAAAAACCTGGTGTTCTAGGATTAGGATTAGAAGGGTTTGATTTTCTTGGCACCTTCATTGTGACTCAAATAATTAGTCTTCTCTGCTTCCCTCCAAACCATAGGATGCAGATTAAGCCTATAGTAGAAAAGTTTTGGAAACGAAATCCCCATTTTTCTGTTTATAAAGTTAGGGTTGATGAGATAAAAAGAATGAGTGTAAGATGACTGCACAGTACTGTTCTTCCCAATCCTGGGACTTTTCTTACTATTTTTATTAGATATTTTCTTTATTTACATTTCAAATGCTATCCCGAAAGTTCCCTATACCCTCCCCCCGCCCTGCTCCCCTACCCACCCACTCCCACTTCTTGGTCCTGGCATTCCCCTGTACTGGGGCATATAAAGTTTGTAAGACCAAGGGGCCTCTCTTCCCAATGATGGCCAACTAGGCCATCTTCTGCTACATATGCATCTAGAGACATGAGCTCTGGGGGTACTAGTTAGTTCATATTGTTGTTCCACCTATAGGGTTATAGACCCCTTCAGTTCCTTGGGTAATTTCTCTAGCTCCTCCATTTGGGGCCCTGTGTTCCATCCTATAGATAACTATGAGCATCCCCTTCTGTATTTGCCAGGCACTGGCATAGCCTCACTCGAGATAGTTATGTCAGGGTCCCTTCAGCAAAATCTTGCTGGCATATGCTATAGTGTCTGGGTTTGGTGGCTGATTATGGGATGGATCCCTGGGTGGGGTAGTCTCTGGATGGTCCATCCTTTCATCTTAGTTTCAATCTCTGTCTCTCTAATTCCGTTGATGGGTATTTTGTTCTCTATTCTAAGAAGTAATGAAGTATCCTTACTTTGTTCTTCTTGATTTTCTTGTGTTATGTAAATTGTATCTTGGGTATTCTAGAATGGCAGAGTTTTCTTACTAAGACTCAAAGGGCCCTGTGGTGCAATATGTTATAAGTAGTCATCATGTAAACAAACTTATGATGTTTGCCGCCTGTCTGTCTGTTTGCTTTTAAAGAACTATAACATTAATAGTTTACATTTTTTAGAAGAAAGCAAGGAATCTTTAGGATAATTGCTAAAACAGCCCTCATAATTTATTTTCTTCTTTGGGAGGATGGCATAACATAATTGCTAAAACCGTGACTCTTGATCTATCTGTGGTCTAATCTCTGCTCTACCAAATAAGCTTTTCTTATCTATGAAATGAAGCTAACAGAATCTCCCTCCTAAGGATTTTGTGCTAATGAAATATGTTGACATTTACAATCTTCTTAGAGCAGTGTCTATGTGTTTGTTTTAAAAAGTTTTTTTTTTTTTTTAAGTATTTAGATGGGAAGCTAATCAAAGAATATGACTGACCCAGAATTCAGGTTCACTGGGTTAGTCAGCAAGCCAGAGCACTGACCAGACATTGAACACAGGTTTAGAAAAAGCTCTGGAGTAGGACTGGTATGCTTCCTATGCAGTATCCAGTTTCAGGATGGGAGTTGATATGATTTAGATAGACGCTTGAGTTCCAGGCACAGGTGAAGAATCCCCAGATTCTCTCAGAGTACTAAATCATATACAAGTAGTTAAATAACTTCCCGTTGACATAAAATTCAATAGGATATTATTTCCTAAAAGCACTATTTTTCCAAAGGTAGGTATGACTCTTACTGTGTCCTTCTGGAAACTATTCCTTACCAAGGCTTCTTTTTTTTTTTTTTTTTTTTTTTTGTCAGAAAAAAAAAATTCAGAAATCAGGAGGAGAGCCATTGGTTCAAAAGAATTGATGAAATTTGAAAAATCTTTGTCTTGCTTTATCTTTGTCATAAAAGTGACCCTGTACTCTTTTGAACACATAATGTTTATTGTTTCCTTTGTAAATGAGGACATTTCTTTTATCTCCTTGTATTATTACAAATACCCCATCCAAAAGATTTATAATTGGATTCTTTATATATTAGATGAACTACCAAGTGGTGTGTTATGAGCATCAGATTGCAAAAGCCAGCATCTCTTGATGGATCAAGTTAGTAATTATAAGTGGCTGTTTTATCTTACCCCATCTGTGCAGTACAGCAGAACTAAGGCCATTTTTAAAGTTATAGGACTGTATAGGTTTGTAGTGGTCTCATATATCTTCCTCCCTCTATGCTTACCTCTAACATTTCTAGAAAGATGACTTATTTTTAAAGGGCCTTTGGGAATTAAATTTCATAACCCTCCTTCTAAGTCATTTCTGTGTTGAGAACTTTCACAGTCAAGACATTTTGCCTTTTATTCAAGTGAAATCTCATTACAAAGATATCGTTCCTCTTTCTTCGGATGCTTTATACGAAAGGTGCTTTGTTGCACTGAGTACAATGGACTACATTACTACAAGCAAGCCTATTCAAGCAGGCTTTTTTTTTCCATGCCCTAATTCTGTATCAGCTAGTTTACAAGACATATATCTAAGTGTGTGTGTTTGTGTGTGTGTGTGTGTGTGTGTGTGCTGTTAGAGGAAAAGTAATAAAAGATATGGGGGATGTATAAGAAGTTTGTTTTATAATCTTTGTTCTTTACTGCTAGGCTGTGATCACTTCCTGATGTATTATTGACATTGACCTCTCTTGCTTTGGGGGCCCATGGATTTGTAATATAATTTCTAGAAATACAATAATTTAAAAAATTATATTCAGGCTTAGTGTCTCTGTAATCCTGTTGCTTGGAAAGCTGAGACAGGAAGATCACTTCAAAGGAAGCCTGCACATTACATAGACTGTCTCAAAACATCAGATAAAACAACAAAAGACAAAGATTCTACTTATATTACTAATCTTCTGGGCTGAATATGCCCACCAATGTAATAATATCATGAATGTTTGGAGAATAACAAAACACATTATGATTATATGTGAAGACCACTCCACAAGAGGTAATATATGCCTGATTCTGTGTAAACCTCTGTGAAAACTTAGGGCTGCGGATTTCAAAGGCATTAAGAGAGAAATTACTACTAATACTTTGTGATGTGCACATTGAGTCAAAGTTCTCTCTAAACAGGTATGTTTTTCAGTCTAAGAGGATCCTCAAGCCTGTGTATTAGTGCCGTCCCCAACCTTGATCAGAGAAGTTTCTTTTTGCAGAAGGCAGTAGTAAGTACAGAATGTCATAACTTACCAGTGCACTGAGAAAAGGTGACTATTTTGTCTCTTAAATAGAATATCTATGTCATGTCTTCCAAAATCCAAGAAACACTACAGAAAAGGGGCAGAAAGATTGTAAGAGCTGGAGGATGGAAAGGGAGCTTGGAAATGGGGTTTTCTGGATATGACATGTCTATTTCAATTATAAGCCTATCTGTACTAAATCTTTGTGTGCAAGTTCATGAGCACATATACCCAAAAGTAGAAGGGGCAAAAGGAACTCAAGTGAGAGTGGAAGCTGATAAAAATAATGGGGTGAATATTGAATATATTCATGATACATTTATGAAACTGGCATACATGCTTAAAATGAAAAAGGGGAAACAATGGACCCTTATGTTGGCAACTTACTTTTAAGAGGTTGACAAAAAAATGTTATTTAAAACCCTTTTGCCCGAGGTTTCATAACATAATGGTTAGCACTGTGGACTCCGAAGCCTTTATGTATATTTGGAAAACAAAAATACAAGCAAGCAACAACAAACCTGTGTGACATGAACTGATAGTGGCACGAGTTCAAGCCAGGGAAAACCCCATTGTGGAACAGGAGGTGTCCATATATTCCAAACCCTAGCTGAGAAGTTTTTGGCAATTATTTTTTTAATTAATTAATTTTTTGCTGGGGAGGCAAGAGGAAGTTTTCTTCAATGATGTAGCCACTAGAAAGCTACCCATGCTCTAGTAGATGGCAGGTTTGATCATAACATATTAGATAACTGTATGAAAAAAATTCTCCAACATTAAAATGATCTGTGTGAAGGAAAAAAGAAATAACTGATAAAAATGAAGACTGACAAAGGATATCAATTAGTGATAATAGTTATCTATATTTATCAATTCCATGTGTCTTTCTCAATATTTGAAATCTTCTGGTCCTTTTGATTTTCACTTTTATTTTTCAGAATGTAGCCCATGAAAACTTCGTAGTAGATGCTGTTGGCTAAGAAGGATATTCAAGCTATATTTCTTTAGGAGTTAAAGTGAGTGCTACATATAATCAGATAATTAGTAGACATGCTGACCCACCATGGTTGATGAAATGTGATACTTCACAGTTCATATCTGCTTAACTCCAAGATTGACTATTAGTTAAAAATCTCTCTTTTTAAGCTAATACTGATTGCATGATCCTGAGTACTCAATATTAAATCATCTTAAGCCAGCGTATTTCTTTTAGGAGGTAAAGGGTATCATCTGGTAGGCATTAAGGCTCTAATGTAGTCCATATTTCTTTCTTTATAACTAAAAATATTCTAACTTCATCTCAGCAGATACTATGATAGCTGCTTAGCAGCAACATGTTCAGATTTAACTCTGCCCTGAGGGGTACTGTAAAGCATTGTGAACAGAAAACTAAACTTTCATAATGAAGCCATTGTGGATAGTGTGTCAAGATGTCATTTGAATAATCCATATTTTAATCATACTGACTTCACCTGTCAGATCCTATTTTAGTTCCTATTAGCCAGGCACTTCTGAGAGGCTTGGTAAGAGGCACTGGTGATAGAATCTACACCTGTCCTAATTTGTTTGCTTTGCCAGGTATTGCTGGGAGAGTGGGTTTAACATCCATTGTATAAAGATCTCCATCTGGGTTCAGTCTCTGAATGGAATATGTTCTTTAAGTGGGTACAGATAGGAACTTGTCAGCATCTTTTGGGTATGGAGTCATCATTTTCAAGTGATTTGTCTGTGTTTTTATTGTATATCACTCAGAAGTAGAGTTTATATTGAAGTTTATATGAAATGCTCTAGTGGTGTAGATTAGATAGTAACAGAAAAGGAAAAAAGAGCTGGCACTTCCAATGTCCTTAGAAAGAACAAGCTGAACAATCAGAATTTATAGATAATCATTGTGCGCTTGCTTTTCTCTCTGATACTGCTCTCATTTGAACGTTTTTCTTTAACTGTTACTTGGCCCAGGGAACAATATTTGCAGATAGAAAACTTTTTAAATGAACTTTTAAAAAATTATCTTTAATCTGTTCTACAGTCTAGTTGTTATCCTCCTCCCAGTCCGCCTTCCTACAGTTCTTCATCCCATTCCCCCTGCTCCATCTCCAAGAGGATGTGCCCACTTCCAGGCCTTCCCACTCCCTGGGGCCTCAAGTCTCTGGACCCTTAGGAGCATCTTCTCTGACTAAACCCAGTCCCAGCAGTCCTCTGCTGTATATGTATTAGAGACCTCATATCAGTTGGTGTATTCTGCCTGGTTGGTGGTCCAGTGTCTGAGAGATCTCAGGGGTCCAGATTAATTGAGATTCTTATGGGGTCGCCCTCTTCCTCAGCTTCTTCCAGCTTTTCCCTAATTCATTCACAGGGGTCCCCAGCTTCTGACATTGGTTGGTTGTAAGTATCTGCACCTGACTCGTTCAGCTGCTTATTGGGCCTCTCAGAGGGCAGCCATGCTAGGCTCCTGTCTATAAGTACACCATAGCATCAGTAATAGTGTCAGGTCTTGGAGCCTCCCCTTGAGATAGATCACAATTTAGGCCTGTCACTGGACCTCCTTTCCCTCAGTCTCTTCTCCATTTTTGTCTCTGTAGTACTTTTAGTCAGGGACAATTCTGGGTCAGAGTCTTTTTCTGTGGGATGGCAACACCATCTCTCCAATTGATGCCCTGTCTTTCTACTCGAGGTGGGCTCTACAAGTTCCCTTTCCCCACTGTTGGGCATTTTATCTAAGGTCCCTCCCTTCCTTTGAGTCCTGAGAGTCTCTCACCTCCCAGGTCTCTGGCCCGTTCTAGAGGGTCCCTTCACCCACCTCTTGAGGTTGCCTGTTTCCATTCATTCTACTGTCCCTCTGGGCTTCTCTTCTGTCTCCCCCACCATACCTGATCATGTTCCCCCTTTCCTTTTCCTGTTCCCTTTCCCACCCAGGTCTCTCCCTCCCTGTGCCCCCTGTGATTGCTTTCTTCTCCCTTCCAAGTGGGATTGAGGCATCCTTACTTGGGCCCTTCAGCTTGTTAACCTTCTTGAGTTCTGCGGATTGTATCCTGGTATTTTAATTTTTTTGGCAAATATTACACTTATGAGTGAGTACATACCATGCATGTCCTTTTGGGTCTGAGTTACCTCACTCAGAAAGATATTTTCTTGTTCCACCCATTTGCCTACAAAACTCATGATGTCCTCATTCTTTTTGGTTTTTAGAGACAGGGTTTCTCTGTATAGCTCTGGCTGTCCTGGAACTCACTTTGTAGACCAGTCTGGCCTCGAACTCAGAAATCCACCTGCCTCTGCCTCCTGAGTGCTGGGATTAAAGGCGTGCGCACCGCGCCCTGCCCGGTGTCCTCATTCTTAATAGCTGAGTTGTATTCCATTGTGTAAATGAAACACATTTTCTGTATCCATTCTTTCATTGTGGCTATCACAAATAGAGCAACTATGAACATAGTGGAACATGTGCCCCTGTGGCATGGTGGAGCATCTTTTGAGTATATACCCAAGAGTGGTATAGCTGGGTCTTCAGGTAGATCTATTTCCAATTTTCTGAGGAACCTCCAGATTGATTTCCAGGGTGGTTATAACCAGTTTGCCATCCCACCAGCAATGGAGAGGTGTTCTGAATCTAATAGAAGAGGAAGCCGGAAAGAGTCTCAAACTCGTTGGCACGGGGAGAGGGGATTTCCTAAACAGAACTGCAGTGGCTCAGGCTCTAAGATCAAGAATTGATAAATGGGACCTCATGAAACTGAAATTCTTCTGTAAGGCAAAGGACATAGTCAATAGAACAAATAAACTACCTACAGATTGGGAAAAATATCTTCACTAACCCCATATTGATAGAGGGCTAATATTCAAAATATATAAAGAACTCAAGAAGTTAACCTTAAAAAAAAAACCCACTTTTAAAAAAATGGGGTATTGAACTAAACAGAGAATTCACAACAGAGAATTCTTGAATAGCCAAGAAGCACTTAAAGAAATATTCAAAGTCCTTAGTCATTAGGGAAATGCAAATCAAAATGACCCTGAGATGATTAAGTGCACCTGTTTAACTGTAAATCTAGATGGGCAAGTTTGCTTTTTAAAAAAAAGATAAAAAAAGTCACATAGTGATCGCATCCTTTTCTTTCCATATAGACTTGTGATACCAGTTGCTGTGGTTGGAGTTTATGGATCACACTTGAATCCTGGATCCACATAAGAATATATGTCCTGTCTGATCCAGTTAGCTTCTAATTCATTTTGATGTTTAAAGTTACTTTGAGTCTCTAAGTGTTTGGATTCAAGGCAGAATGGGTTTTGTTATTCAGTAACTATCTGTGTCATAAGGTTTTCTTTGCTCTGGGGAAATCAGTGGCTTTACTTGTAAAAAGCAGAATAGTTTCCCGGTAGAGCATTGTAACTGATGATAGCGAAGATATGTTCAATTCCAAGTGGAACCGGGTTGCTTTTCTATAAAACTGGAGGAAAAAGTTCATCTGTAGATAAGCTTGAAGGAAAATGGCTTGTGTTTTACCTTTAGAGGAGCATCTTGAAGGGCATTTAATTTGATATTCTTATCTGTAAGAAATACAGCAGGATGAAGCATGTACACTCAGATGTGTAGCTGATAACACTCCTGAAAACTGGAAGATCCACTTTTTTTTTTTTTTTACTTTTACAAATATGCAAGAAGGGCCCAAAATAATGCAGGGAAAGAAAAATGATGCCAAACTGAAGTCACAGGACTCAACATATAATTCTGGTGAAACTCAGGAAGAACCGTATTAGTGATAGTCTAGAATATGCACAGTGCTTTACAATAGGTTGATTGCACTAAACAAAAGAGAAAATCCTTTCTCTGAAGAGCTTACAATCTAAAGATGCAAGTTAGTTACAATGTGGAATGAGAACAATAGGAGATCCCCATGGTGGGTGGCCGTCATAGATGAAATACTCAAAAATAAGGTGAGGGTTAGAGAGAGTTGAAGGGGAATAGAAGCTTCTTTGAGACTGGTGAATAGGGATAAGGAAATGAAGATTGGACAATGTGTCTGAAAAGAGGCTCAGCAGAAGAATGGGCAAAGAGATGAGACTGATGACATTACAGCGCTTGGAGATTTAGTGAACAAGAGAAAAATGCCAGCAGAAGAGAATTGAGACGTTCTATAAACATTCTATAATAAGGCTCTGAATTACAGAGAATACCACAGCTTTAAAGACACAGATTCTGAGAATGCAGCTTGCAACAGCTTTCTTGCCACAGTGTTGGCTTCGATAGCAGAGGAAGGAAGAGTGTAGCAGGCTTGAAACAATCCAGTGAGATTCTATATGTGCTTCATAAGCAGTAAAGCAGTACAGATGCACATATAGTCATCATCATATTTTGCTTAACTTTGATTTTATTAAAATTTTGGTTAGTACGATATTTTAAGTCAAATGATTATCAGTAGAGTGTTCGATTACAGAGATGTCATCAGGAATTTATCTGATTATAAATGTTTCATTTGTTTCCATGTTTTTGCAAGCTCATTGCAAATTCTCCTCATGAGTGTCACAGAGCTTACCCTTTCTTTGAACATACATACATCTTCACGTCAGTGAAATTCTCATTGCCATCATCCCTGCCCTCTCACTTGCTTCCAGCATCATCTATACCTTTGCATTTATATGTCATGTATTTCCTTTGATGTAACAATATTGTTTTATATTATGCTTAATTTCAATAAGGCTTTCAGTGCATTTATTGTTTAAATATATACAAAAAAGTTTAACACATTGACAAAGAAATGGGCTTGTTAGAAAAATATATGTAAATTAAAGGGGGAATCAGATAAGGTTAGTACAATAAACACATAAACTTAAGGATTTTATACTTATGCTCTGACATAGGTGCCATGCTTCTCACCAGACTCATAAAAAAAAAAAGGATGAGTTATTGAAAGGATTTGCAGGTGTCAGTAAGCTGAGAAGCACAGCGTTTTAAAATTTGTGAGAAATTTCTATCTGTCTCCCCTCCCCAATCTCTCTCCCTCTCCCTCTCCCTCTCCCTCTCTCTCTCCCTCTCCCTCTCCCTTTCCCTCCCCCCTCTCTGTGTGTGTGTGTGTGTGTGTGTGTGTGCATGCACGCGCACGCGCACTCACGTAAATATAACCTACTCAGTCCATATAATGTTACTTCTGTTTGTTTTCAGGGCTGACCATTTGATACTGGACAATCAACTGGAGTCTCTGGGGAAAATCACCTCTCCTGCTTTCAGCTTTTCTCAGTTGCCTGCTCTGTGTGTGTGTGTGTGTGTGTGTGTGTGTGTGTGTGTGTGTGTGTGTATGTGTATGTATGTGTGTGTGTGTAGGGTTGAGGCCTCATGAGCTCTTTCTACCATCTACTCTGACATGCCATCCACATGACATATGTGTCATCTATGTTCAGCTTATATTTAGGCAGTCATGTGAATGAGTCTTTATGAATGTGGCTTCTGATTTTACTAGGAGATTCATTCTCATAGCAAACTCCCCATTCCTATGGCTCTTATGATCTTTCTGCCCTACTCTTCTATAATGTCCCCTGAGCCATAAAGTTCAGAGTGTTTTGTATCCATTGCGACTGGGCACCACAACTCTGCATTTTGATTGATTGTGGTTTTCTGTAGTGGTCTCCATCTGTTGCAAAGAGAAGTTTCTTTGATAAGGGGTGAGGACTACACTAATCTATGGCTATAAAGACAAACATTTAGATTATAGTTAGGAATTATGCTGATTTAGTAAAGTGGTAGTTTTGCATTCTCCTCCAAGTTACATGACTCCATAAGCACTGAGTAGTTGGCTAAGTTTCCAATACCAGACATGATTTCCCTCTTGCTGAGCAGGTCTTAAGCCCACATAGAGAGCTGTTGGTTACTGGCAAGGTATGTGTGCTATTATTGAAACCTTAGGGTTATCCTGCTATGCTGGTTGTTGATGTTGATATAGTTCATAGGCATCATAGTTGGGGAGAACTGCCTCCTGACTCTGAAAGCTTTCATGGCAATTTCTGGTATCATGAAAGCTAGTCCTGAGGATGAAGACTTCAGGTCAATTCCAGCTCAGGGGTCTCTGGGCCCTGCTTCTGAAGTGTGTGGTGTCTTCAGCAATATAGACTTACCTTCCACCTCTGGCAGGCAACCAAGGGCGTCTCCTGGACAACAATTCAAAAGAGGACTTTTCATGTCTGTTATTAGAGTTTTTGTTAATTGGTCTTTGGCTCTTGGAGGAGCATTCTCAGTACAGATAAGAAAAGCTCTTTAGGTAAGTAGTCGATAGTTTGTTTCCTTATGGCTTTTTAAGAAACCCTCATCTACCCCCAACACTAAAGAGGCCTGTCCTGCCACATTTCCCTGATCATATCACTGTACCCTAGTATTCCCTTCTGTATTGCTCCCCAAACCTTGGAAGCACTCCTATTTTATGTTACTTGATTTCTGTAGTTACTTAAGGCTATATCCTCACATGTGAACATTTGGAGCTAGGATCTTTTAAAGAGTCTTTTTGGATCTGGATTATTTCATTAAAATGATCTCTAGTTTTATCTATTTACCTGCAAAGCTAATTATTTCATTTTTCTTTGTGCTGAATATTATTTCATAGTGCATATGTACCACATTTTATTAATTGGAGGACATTTAGTTGTTTCTATTTCATAGAAATTGTAAATAAAGCTTCACTGAATATGTCTGAGCAAGTATCTGTAGAGTAGGATGTCAGTCCTCTGGGCAAATGCTGAAGAGTGCTCTATTTGGGTCGTATTGTACATTTATCTTTATCTTTCTTACGGTTTTTCACACTGATTACCAGTTTATCATGCCACCAACAGTGAATGAGGGTTCCCTTTTCCCCAAATCTCTCCAGAATTTATTGTTATTATTTTGTTGATCTTTGCCTTTCTGACTAGAGTAAAATTAAATCTCAAAGTTGACTTCCTTTTGCATTTTCCTAATTGCTAGGAACCATGGGCATTTTTTTGAGATACTTTTTAGCCATCTTTGTCCTTTTTAGAACTTTTGTTCAGGTCTCAGGCCCATTTTTCAAATGAGTCATTTGGATTCTTTATTCTTTGCTTTTTAAACTCTTTATAGATAAAGAGATATTGCTCCTCTGTCAGGTGCATGGCTGGCAAAGATTCTCTCCCATCCTGTGAGGTTTCCTCTTTACCCAGTTAACTGTTTCTTTAGCTCTGCAGAAGCCTTTTATTGTCATGAGGCCCTATGTGTCACTTGTTGGTCTTAATTCTTGGGGAAATGGAGTCCTATTTAGAAGTCTTTTCCTTCATCTATATTGTATAAGTACTGCCTTTATTTTCTTCTAGTGGTTTCAGTGTTTCATGTTTCACATTAAGGTATTTGATCAAGTTAGTTTTTGTGTAAGGTGACATAGGTTTAATTTCATTCTTCTATATGTGGATATCCATTTTTAGCACCATTTGTTGAAAGTCCATTTTTCCTCCAGTGTATGTTTTTGGCATTCTCGACAAATATTAAATGGCTGTATTTACATATATTCAAGTTTTGGTCTTCAATTATGTTCCCTTAGTCTATATGTCTGATTTTTGTACCTGTACCATATTGTTTTAATTACTATGGCTCTGTAATATATTAAGATATTATTTCCTCCAGTGTTGTTCTTTCCAGTATTATTTTGTCTGTCTTGGGTCTTTTGTGCTTGAATTTTAAGAGTTTTCTCTATTTCTGTGAAAAATAGGATCAGATTTTGATTGAGAGCACATTGAATCTGTAAATAGTTTTTTTAGTAAAATGGTCATTTTCATAATGTTAATTATCAATCTGTAAGCATGGGATATCTTTCCATTTTCTAGTGTTTTTCTCTATTTCTTCAGAATTTTAAAGTTTTTGTTGTAGAGTTACTTCACTTCCTTGTTTAGGTTTATTTCTAGATACTTTGTTTTCTTTAAAAGGGAATGTATTCATGTTTTTCTTCTTTGTATGTTTGTTGTGATTCTATAGAAAATATGTTGGTTTGTGTAAGTTGATTCTATATGCTGCCATAATGGTGAATTTGTTTATTATTTCTAGGCATTTTCCAGTAGACTATTTAGGATGTCTAATGTATAATATGTCATCTGCACATAAAGATAGTTTAACTTATTTTCCTATTTGCATCCTTTTAGTTTCCTTCTCTTGCCTTACTACTCTAGCTATTGCTACAAGCATATTAAAATGGAGTGTGAATGTTGGACATCTCTTTCTCATTCCTGAGTTCAGTAATATTACTTTTTTTTCTATTTAGGGTAATGTTGTCTGTGGGCTTCTCTCTCTCTAGCTTTGATTATGCTGGGGACTGTTCTCTCTAGTCCTTCATTCTCTAGAACTTTTATCATGAAGGCATGCTGGATTTTATCAAAGGCTTTTTCTACATCTATTGACATGAACATGTGATTTTTATATTTAGGTTGATTTATGTGGTTTACTTAGTTTATGGAATTGCACATGTTGAAGCATCCTGCTTTTGAGGGATAAAGCAAATTTGTCATAGTGTATAATCTTGATACATATTTGTATTCTATTTGTAAGCATTTTATTCAGTATTTTTGAATGTAGGATTATCAGAGATGTTGGCCTACAGTTTTCTTTTTGTTGAGTCTTTTCCTGTAACTGGATACTAGAGTTGTTAGCATTCTGTCCTAGCTCCACCCCACAGTTACCTGGCAACAGCCAGGTAGGCCAGCCCACTATAAAAGGGGCTGCCTGACCCCTCCTCTCTCTTGCTGCTTGCTCTCTTGCTCTCCCTCTCTCCCCATTCCCTTCCCCCCTCTCTCCATGTGCTCATGGCCACAGCTGGCCTCCATTCTCTACTATCTCCTCCTCTCTGCCTTTCTCTGTCTCTACTATCCTCTTAACTCCCCTCCCCATGCTCTGAATAAACTTTATTCTATACTATGCCATTGATATATAGCTGGTCCCTCGGGGGCAGGGCAGGGATGCCTTGGCATGGGCCTGCTGAGACATTCTCTTCCCCCATACTTCACCCCCCCCCCC
>LR749485.1:3027455-3044178 GCA_902729485.2 Mus minutoides | reverse complement strand
CAAGGTCTCATGATGTAGTGCTGGCTGTTCTGGAACTTGATCTATAGACCAAGCTAGCCTCAGATGCCTCTGCTTCCCAAGTGCTGGTGTTAAAGGTACACACTATTTTTGGGTATTTGCTTCTTCTTTTCTTTTTTATGTTTTGCTTTTGAATAGTTTTAGAAATGGTTAGAGATCTTTTTTGAATGTCTTGTAGAATTCTGCTAAAAATCCATCTTATCCTGGGTGTTTTTTTTTTTCTTAAAGCCTTTTAATTACTATTTCAAAGTCCTCATTTGTCATTAGTTGATTTAGGCTGTTGACTTCTTCTTCATTTAATTTTGGTGGTTGGACTGAATTTAAAAATTCATCCATTTCTCTTAAGGTTTTCTGTCTATGCCATTGACCTGGAATTCTTCTCCCTTATCTACACCTATAATTCTTGTGTTTTTTTTCATGGTGTATCATATTTTCTGTTTGTTCCTTTTATGTGTTTTTATTTTTATTTTTTACATATTCATTGCTTATTATTTGGTCTAGATCATCTGGTTTATCTTTGAGTTCTGATATTCTATTTTCTGCTTGATTAGTTCTACTTGTAAGGCTTTTCTTTAGTTTTTAGTTGAGTTATTGGATTTTTCAATTTTATTTTCATTTCAGCTTGAGTCCTCTTCATTTATATCTCCTGACTGAATTCTATTCTCAAGTGATGTATTATCTTCATCGGCCTATGTTTCTGTTTCTTGGTCATTGTTCAGTAGTCTGTTCTCTTTGAGCTCTTTCTTTTTAATTTCATGGAGCTGTTTCTTTGTGTCTTCATTAAACTCTCCCAATTCTTGTTAGAGTTCATGATTGTTCTCTTAAATTCTGTGTCTTGAAGTTCATCTAGGTAATTCTCATTATCAAACATTTCTACACAACTTTTAAATTTCAGAGAGAAGCTACAGGCTTGATATAGCATATTGTTGGTATTTTTGCAATGATATCTGGAAATGTGGACTTTTACTGTTAGTTCTAGGTCTGATATGGACAGAGTAAATTGGGAAAGAAGACAATTTGTGTAAGTGGTTTGGGTCTCAAGGTGTAGAATGAAGTCACAGCAACACTGGGAACAGGACTGCTCTACAGAATGTGCTTCCTATGCCAAGCCTGGAGTGTAAGGGTAGACCTGTCTAGGTGCCAAAGGTTGGCTATGTCATGGAAGAGTACTGTGGATTAGAGTATAGCTAGGGAGGATCCTAGCCAAAGCCTAGTGGTCCTTCCCTGTGAAAGCAGGAGAGGTCGGTTAAGCTGATGCATTTGTTGTGGGACCCAGGCTAGATTTGGTGGGTTGTGGAAAAGGCATGGATGAATTGGAAGGTCAATGGGACTGACTTGATGGGGAGGGATATGGGAAGTTTGCATAATGAATGGGGTGGTTGGAAGCTGTGCAGAAGGGATTTGAGGGTGGTTGCAGTAAGACGGGTCCTGGTATAATCTTGAAGTTGTTTGAGCAACAGGCCTAGATGGTCAGACTAGACTGGGGCAAGGGATGCGGGACCATAAGAAAGCCTAGAGGCTGGATAAAGTGCAAAAGGGGATGGTCAGACTAGCCCTGTGCACTGCTTGAGAGACCAGTACTAGTTCTGGTGGGTTGTGGGAAAGGCATGAATGGGGATTTCAGAGAGACTCACTAGGTTAGAATATGGAAGAGAAAGAACATGGGACATTTGGGTGCTAAGCTGGGTGGCTCAAGACTGTACAGAAGGGGCCTGTGAGTGATTGCAGGTAGGGTGAGTAGTAGCAGAAATGCAGGTGCAGCTTCAGACTAGGCAGCGGCAGTGCTTTTGAAACCTGTGCTAGATATGGAAGGCACAAAATGCATGGATCAAAAAGTCAGAGGGACTCACTCACCTGGCTTGACTTTGGAAAAAGACATGTGAAGTCAGGTACACAGTGGGGTGGATTGAAGTGGCACAGAACACACTGGTGGGTGGTTCTTCTCTCAGCTCTTATTTCATTTTTGGAGCAAATACAACAAAGAAAATGGGTGTAGCTCATTTTTTATAAGGTGCTTTCAAACAAGTCACTTATTTTGTCTTTTTGTAATTCCTACATGAGAAGTAGTAGTAAGCACATTTTAAAATTTAATAAACCTGATGCTTAGATGAACTAATCTATGTAATGTGATATAACTGATAAGTTCTTTGCTTTCTTCCATATGAAACCACAGTACTTTAAAAAAATTTTATTAGATAATTTCCTTCATTTACATTTCAAATGCTATCCCAAAAGACAACCTATACCCTCCCCCCGCCCTGCTCTGCTACCTACCCACTCCCACTTCTTGGCCCTGGCGTTCCCCTGTACTGGGGCATATAAAGTTTGCAAGACCAAGGGGCTTCTCTTCCAAATGATGGCCTACTAGGCCATCTTCTGCTACATATGGAGCTAGAGACACGAGTTCTGGGGGTTCTGGTAAGTTCATATTGTTGTTCCTCTTATAGGGTTGCAGACCCCTTCAGCTCTTGGGTACTTTGTCTAGCTGCTACATTGGGGGTCCTGTGTTCCATCCTATAGATGACTGTGAGCACCCACTTCTGTATTTGCCAGGCACTGGCAAAGACTCACAGGAGACAGCTATATCAGGGTCCTTTCAGCAAAATATTGCTGGCGTATGCAATAGTGTCTGGGTTTGGTGGCTGGTTATGGGATGGACACCTGGGTGGGGCAGTCTCTGGATAGTCCATCCTTTCGTCTTAGCTCCAAACTTTGTCTCTGCAACTCCTTCCATGGGTGTTTTGTTCCCTATTCTAAGGAGGAATGAAGTATCCACACATTGGTCTTCCTTCTTAATTTTCTTGTGTTTTGGAAGTTGTATCCTGGGTATTCTAGGATTCTGGGCTAATATCCACTTATGAGTAAGTGCATATCAAGTGACTTCTTTTGTGATTGGGTTACCTCACTCAGGATGATATCCTTCAGATACATCCATTTGCCCAAGAATTTCATAAATTCGTTGTTTTTAATAGCTGAGTAGTACTCCATTGTATAAATGTACCACATTTTCTGTGTCCATTCCTCTGTTGAGGGACATCTGGGTTCTTTCCAGGTTCTAGCTATTATAAATAGGGGTGCTATAAATATAGAGTGGAGCATGTGTCCTTATACCAGTTGGAACATCTTCTGGACATATGTCCAGTAGTGGTATTGCTGGATCTACCAGTAGTACTATGTTCAGCTTTCTGAGGAACCCCCAGACTGACTTCCAGAGTACCCCTTGCAATCCCACCAACAATGGAGGAGTGTTCCTCTTTCTCCACATCCTCACCAGAATCTGCTGTCACCTGAATATTTGATCCTAGCCATTCTGACTGGTGTGAGGTGTAATCTCAGGGTTGTTTTGATTTGCATTTCCCTGATGATTAAGGATGTTGAACATTTTTCAGGTGCTTCTCAGTCCTTCAGTATTCCTCACTTGAGAATTCTTTGTTTAGCTCTGTACTCCATTTTTTTAATGGAATTATTTGAATTTCTGGTGTTCAGCTTCTTGAGCTCTTTGTATATATTGGATATTAGTCCCCTATCTGATTTAGGATTGGTAAAAATTCTTTCCCTATCTGTTGGTGGCCTTTTTGTCTTATTGACAGTATTTTTTGCCCTACTGAAGCTTTGCAATCTTATGAGGTCCCATTTGTCAATTATAGCACAGGCCATTGCTTTTCTGTTTAGGAATTTTTCCCCAGTGCCCATATCTTCGAGGGTTTTCTCCACTTTCTTCTCTATAATTTTCAGTGTCTCTGGTTTTATGTGGAGTTCGTTGATCCACTTAGACTTGAGCTTTGTAAAAGGAGATAAGAATGAATCAATTAGCATTCTTCTACATGATAACTGCCAGTTGTGCCAGCACCATTTGTTGAAAATGCTATCTTTTTTCCACTGGATGGTTTTAGCTCCCTTGTCAAAGATTAGGTGACCATAGGTGTGTGGGTTCAGTTTTCTGGGTCTTCAGTTCTATTCCATTTATCAACCTGTCTGTCACTGTACCAGTACCACGCAGTTTTTATCACAATTGCTCTGTAGTACAGCTTGAGGTTGATTCCCCCAGAGGTTCTTTTATTGTTGAGAATAGTTTTTACTACCTAGGTTTTTTGTTATTCCAGATGAATTTGCAAATTGCCCTTTCTAACTCAGTGAAGAATTGAGTTGGAATTTTGATAGGGATTGCATTGAATCTGTAGATTGCTTTCGGCAGTATAGCCATTTTAACTATATTAATCCTGCCAATCCATGAGCCTGGGCGATCTTTCCATCTTCTGAGATCTTCTTCAATTTCTTTCTTCAGAGACTTGAAGTTCTTGTCATACAGATCTTTCACTTCCTTCGTTAGATTCACATCAAGGTATTTTATATTATTTGTGACTATTGTGAAGGGTGTTGCTTCCCTAATTTCTTTCTCATCCTGTTAATCCTTTGTGTAGAGAAAGGCCACTGATTTGTTTGAGTTAATTTTATATCCAGCTATTGCGCTGAATCTGTTTATCAGGTTTAGTTCTCTGGTGGAATTTTTAGAGTCACTTATATATACAATCATATCATCTGCAAATAGTGATATTTTGATTTCTTCCTTTCCAATCTGTATCCTCTTGATCCCCTTTTGTTGTCGAATTGCTCTGGCTAGGACTTCAAGTACTATATTGAATAGGTAGGAAGAAAGTGGGCAGCCTTGTCTAGTCCCTGATTTTAGTGGGATTGCTTCCAGCTTCTCTCCATTTACTTTGATGTTGGCTTCTGGTTTGCTGTATATTATTCTTATTATATTTAGGTATGGGCCTTGATTTCTTGATCTTTCCATGACTTTAATCATGAGGGGGTGTTGGATTTTGTCAAATGCTTTCTCAGAATTTAAGGAGATGATCATGTGATTTTTGTCTTTGAGTTTGTTTATATAGTGGATTACGCTGATGGATTTCCATATATTAAACCATCTCTGCATCCCTGGGATAAAGCCTACTTGGTCATGATGGATGATCGTTTTGATGTGTTCTTGAATTCGGTTTGCGACAATTTTATTGAGTATTTTTGCATTGATATTCATAAGGGAAATTGGTCTGAAGTTCTCTTTCTTTGTTGGAGCTTTGTGTGGTTTAGTTATCAGGGTAATTGTGGCTTCATAGGATGAATTGGGTAGAGTACCTTCTGTTTCTATTTTGTGGAATAGTTTGAGGAGATGTGGAATTAGGTCTTTTTTGTAGGTCTGATAGAACTCTGAACTAAACCCATCTGGTCCTGGGCTTTTTTTTGTTGGGAGACTATTAATGACTGCTTCTATTTCTTTAGGGAAAATAGGACTGTTAAGATCGTTAATCTGATCTTGATTTAACTTTGTTACCTGGTGTTTGTCTAGGAAGTTGTCCATTTCCTCCAGGTTTTCTACTTTTGTTGAGTATAGCCTTTTGTAGTAGGATCTGATGATGTTTTGGATTTCCTCAGAGTCTGTTGTTACATTTCCCTTTTCATTTCTTATTTTGTTAATTAGGATACTGTCCCTGTGCCCTCTAGTTAGTCTGGCTAAGGAAACCGCAGTGCTTTAACATAGAGCTCTTTGTGTGATATTAGTTAAAGACTAAGTTAGGACAAGTTTACAGTATTGTTATTGGGGTTTTTTTTCTACTTTGCTTTATACAATTGTTGAACTGGGATCTTTTGATATTAATGACACTGCTTGCTCGGGCACTAAATATCCCCCTGACTTCTATTCTTATAAATTGTCCTATCTTCTTTTTATCCTTTTTAAAATCACTTTTTCTGCTCTGAGCTGTTACTATTTGATGTATCTTGCAGCTTCCCTACTTCTAATCAATAGGTAAGTACATAGGGCTTTCATCTGATAATACAAAACCTAACTCTCTTATGTTTTTATTATTTAATATACATTTTTGCCTGTTTTCTATGTTGTTAGCTAATTCTGGATAGTTGAATGTGCTAGATAAATTACCTCCAAAAGTGAGATATTCTTATATTTCATTACCACCTGTGGGCAGCTCCATTTTGAGTTATTATTGTTACATTTTGGAGGAACTACAACAAAGAAATAGATAGTAGCACATATTTTTTTCTTTATTAGATATTTTCTTCATTTACATTTCAAGTGTTATCCAGAAAGTTCCCCATACCCTTCCCCTCCCCTCCCTGCTCCCCTACCCACCCCCTCCCACATAATGGCCCTGGCGTTCCCCTGTACTGGGGCATATAAAGTCTGTATGACCAAGGGGCCTCTCCTCCCAATGATGGCCAACTAGGCCATCTTCTTCCATATATGCAGCTAGAGACATGAGCGCAGGGGGAACTAGTTAGTTCATGTTATTCTTCCACCTATAGGGTTGAAGNTAATGGCCAACTAGGCCATCTTCTAATACATATGCAGCTAGAGACATGAGCTCTGGGGGTTCTGATTAGTTCATATTGTTGTTCCATCTATAGGGTTGCAGACCCCTACAGCTCTTGGGTACTCTCTCTAGCTCCTACATTGGGGACCCTGTGTTCTGCCCTATAGATGATTGTGAGCATCCACTTCTGTATTTGTCAGTGACTGTCAAAGCCTCACAGGAGACAGCTATATCAGGGTCCTTTCAGCAATATCCTGCTGGTGTATGCAGTAATGTCTGCATTTGGTGGCTGATTATGTGATGGACCACCCAGGTGGGGCACTCTCTGGATGGTCCAACCTTTCATTTTACTTCCAAAATTTGCCTCTGTACCTCCTTCCATGTATATTTTAATCCCTATTATAGGGAGGAATGAAGTATCCATGCGTTGATTTTCTTGTGTTTTGGAAATTGTGTCTTGGGTATTCTAGGTTTCTGGGCTAATATCTGCTTATCAGTGAGTGCATATTAAGTGACTTCTTTTGTGATTGTGTTACCTCACTCTGGATGATATCCTACAGATACATCCTTTTGCTCAAGAATTTCATAAATTAATTCTTTTTAATAGCTGAGTAGTACTCCATTGTGTAAATGTACCACATTTTCTGTATCCATTCCTCTGTTGAGGGACATCTGGGTTCTTTCCAGCTTCTGGCTATTATAAATAAGGCTGCTATAAACATAGTGGAGCATGAAGACATTACCTTTTGTCTCATTGTAAGTCTTCCCAAAATAGTCACTGAAGCTTCCCATATAGTCCTCTCTGCCTAGGTTTACTCGTTAACCTCCCTTCCATTTGAGAATAAGTCTTGACATAAAGATGTATTGGCCATCTACAGGGACATTGCTCTTATAGGTAGCACTGCACTTCATGTAAAATTTGTGTCTCCAGCTGGCTGAATATTCTTATAATACTCAGTACCCTGTATACATAAAATTCAGATGTGAGAATTGTAGACATGGGCAGATACATTGTGTCTAAATAGAAATGGTATTTTTTTTAAATTTTTATTCATTGTGATTTTCACATCCTGTATCCCAATCCTACTAATCACCCTGTTCCTTCATATCCACCTTCTGCCCTTGCAACCTCCCACCTAAAGAAAAAACATTTTGCAGCGGAAGCTGCGGTGTGTCATACATATTGTGTCACACAGTATATTTGTCCACTCTTCTTTGCTTGCAAATGTTCATTGCAATGAGTCATTTGTCTGGTTTAAGGTCTCTGGTTTTTGCTACATTATTAATACAGTATCTCCACCAGGGCTTCTCTCAGATATCTTGTTGTTGCTTTGTGTCAGAAATATCCTGCAGCTTTGGTTCTGCAAACTAGCCCCTGCATGTGCTCCAGCAGATCATAGATGGGGTTTGTGTTGACGTGGAACAACTCAAGGCCTTGTATCTGGGTTTGGGTGGTAGCTGAGTTGGTCAGCCCACCAGCTCTCCTGCACTGGAACCACCATGGTCAGCTCTCCCATCTTATGCTATTGGGGTAGCTCTACTGTGCTGACCAGGTAGGGTGCTGGGCCTGCTCTCTCCAAATTTACTTTTTAAGTTATGTGTAAAGTGATGGACAATTTTTGGCTAATCAGTATATTCATTAATTCAATGGAACTTGATGAAAATGAGAGAAAAGGATGCAGATTTCATCCTCTGTAAAGTACGAAATTAATAAAAGTTGATGTCACTAGCTAAAACATTTGATTTTAAAAAATGTCTCGGGAAAGATTATATTCTTCATACCAATGAAAGACAAAGTGCTTACTTTGGTCTATATAACTTAAGGTAAAGTAATTACTTTTACTGTTACAAATTACATATGTGTCACCTAATGCAAACAAAAATGGGAATGACTTTGGAATTTCTGTAGTCTATGAAAAACATGGAGCTGTGATGTTACTAACTTCTGCCTTTGATTGGGCTTTGGAAAAATATTTTTGGTTTGATGCTTTTTAGAACTCACAATGGAATTTAAGATTTATGGGATGATTGGTAAGATACATGTCCAAATGCCCTTGCATAAATCCATTTCTGGCATGAAAGTATTTTCTGGAAATAGATAAGCCTTCCAGTGATCCTGGAGGTCAGTTTCCTGGAGTCTCCTTGTATTACTTACTTGTCTGTTTGCTGTGATAAAATATCATGCCCAAAGGCAGCTCAAAAAAGAGGGAGTTTATTTTGGCTTATGGTTCCAGAGGGGTAAGTTACCCATCATGTTTGGAAGGCATGGCAGCAAATGGCAGCAAAAAACTGAGAGATTGCATCTGCAGCCACAAGTGGGAAATAGAGAGAGCAAACTGGAAGTGAAGCCATGAACCCTCAGAGCCCTTCCCCAGGACACCCTTCCTCCAGTCTACACCCTCCTTCAAACAGCGCTACCAACCAGGGACCAAGTTTTCAAATACTAGTGTATATGGGTGCACAGTCTCATTCAAAATACCACATCTTTTTTTTCTTTAGTAGTTGTTATGTTTTGCATGTGAACATGTCAGTAAATAAATTTTGGGCTGACTTTTCAGAGAGAGAGAGAGAAATCTGGGTTTTTTTTTTTGTTTGTTTTTTTTTTTTTTTTTTTTTTTTTTTTTTTTTTTTTTTTTTTTTTTTTTTTTTTTTTTTGTATCTAAGTGTCCATTATAGGAACATACATTTTGTAGGCATTCCAATGATCCTGATGAGAAGCTTATTGGTAAGTGAAAAGGTGTTTTCTGAAGGGTGAAAATGGTCTGCTCTCTAAAGATAATCAAGTTTATCACTTGAAATATATTTCAAAGAAACTGAAGTATCTGGGTAAAATGGTAAATTATGAATTATGTCTCTAGAATACTGCATCTGCTCCTTTATGTGACCTCAACTCCAGCAATATAATAAAGGTAAATGACTAAACATTTATAAACAGCCTCACTTATTGAATAAAGACAATCAGTAGCTTGATGTGTTATGTTTGGAGCTAGTGCTAGAGATACTTTACATGGTATAATGCTTGTGAGGTCAGCCCCTGATATTTGAAAGACGTGCAAATTTAACCAGAGCAGCACAGTTTGAAATTTTCTTTGATGTATCCATTAGCTTTAGTTTCCTGTAGATGATGATGAGTGGGTATCAAGTGTAAGCTATAATATAAATAAATGAGATGTATACTTTTGGGTTTTCAATTACTTTTCATCTGTTAACTGCATTGAACTTTCACTTAGTGAACCAAATTGACCGACTGGCAACTGTTGTGAGACTCTAGTATAATAAATCTTGATTAAGCATCAGCAGATATAATAGGTATAAGAGTTGAGCTAGACAGAAAGGGTCAGATGGGTGGACATTTTTGATCTGTAGAGCAGATAATGAGATGATATCAAAATGAAACTTATATACCTCTTCACCCTTCCTCTGCCATTACTTTATTCTGAGAACTGAACTTATAGATCAGTGATCCTTATTTAACTTTTCTTGTACCATAACTGCTCCCATTTATGCTTTAATCTAGAAAGTTATGTCTTTTTGCAAGTTGCTTATTAAGGAATCACATAATTAAAGAAAAACATCAAGAATGACTTTGCCTATCTTTGTTTTACTTGCTTTTTCTATTTATTCTCTTATTTAAAACATCCCAACCACAGCTTTCCCTCCATTTCTTCTTTTTAGTCCTTCCCCAACCTTTTCTTTCCCCTCAGACCCACTGCTTCTCCATTTCTTTACAGAAAAGTGCAGGCCTCCTAGGGATATCAACAGAACATGGCATAACAAGATGTAGTAATACTAAGCATAAAAACTGAAAAAAAAATCAACCTACTGGGAGTAAAAGAGTGAGTCCCAAGAGCGGGGAAAACAGTCAGAGATAACCCCAGTCCCACTGTTGGGAGTCTTACAAGAACACCAAGCTACACAACCATAACATAGATGCAGAGGACCTTTGCAAAGACCTATGCAGGCTCTGTTATTGTTGCATTAGAAGTCTGCATGAGCCCTGCTTATTTGATTCTGTGGGCCATGTTTTCCTGGTGTCCCTGACCCTCTGGCTCTCCTACAATCCTTCCTCCCACTATTGTGAGAGGTTCCCTGAGCTCTGCATAGTATTTGGCTGTGGGTCTCTGTGCTGGCTCCCATCAGCTACTAGAGGAATCCTCTTTGGTGATTGTTGGCCTGGGTACTGGTCTATGAACATAGCAAAATATCCTTAGGAATTATTTCATTGACTCTTTTTGTCAGTTGTGTTTGGTTCTACCTTAGGTATCTGAGCATGGTATAGGTATCTGAGTATGGTAGTTTGAATAGATATAGCCCCTATAGACTCATATGTTTGAATGATTGGCCATAGGGAGTGACACTATTAGGAGGTGTGACCTTGTTGGATTAGGTGTGGCTTTATTGGAGGAAGTGTGTTTATGTGGGAGCAGAATTTGAAGTCTCTTATGCTTAGCTACATCCAGTATGGCATGTAGTCTCCTACTGCTGCCTGCAGATCAAGATGTAGAACTCTCTGTTCCTCCAGCACCATGTCTGTCTGTTCACTACCATACTTCTCACCATGACAATAATGGCCTAAATTCTGAAATTGTAAGCCAGCCCCAATTAAATGTTTTCCTTTATAAGAGTTACTTTGGTCATGGTGTCTCTTCATAGCAATAAAACCCTAACTAAGACACTGAGATATCCAGCTTCCATTTTACTTGTTTTGAAAAATACTGCCTAATTTTCATCTTACCTTCCTTTACTTACACTGTGCAAATAAATGCCTTATAAATAGATAATCTTATACATACTTGTTATAAGAGGATTCTCATGAATGACTGAAATAATTTTGCTTATCTGAGAAATAGTATTCTTTGGGTCACATCTCAATCATTCTGACACCCTGTCATCTAGGGTGGCATCCCAGGATATTTATAATCTTCTCAGTGGTTACCATGAAATTATCAAACTAAAATTAATTTGAAGTCACTTTATGTAAAATGATTTAGATAAGATCGTCAAATTAAATTGTTATACACACAGAACCATTTAACAGTTAGAAATTGGTGCTTTGGAACAATGGTTCTTAAACTATTTCATTTTTACATGAAATAATTTATTACACTCCACTCTATGCACAACAGTCATTTAGAACTCAATATTGTAAATCATAGTCTGCAAGATTCTGGGAACTTATGTTGGTGTTAGAACCTTTATATGAACAGGAAAAAAAAGACTTAAGCTATCAAACTTGCTGTTTCTGGCCTTGATACCTCATTTGGGTTATCATTAAGAATAAAGACCCTAGTAGATGGTGAACAGGTACTAATGCCATGGTCTTGAACTTCCATGCTCCTAGAACCATGATATAAACAAACTTGTATTCTTTATAAATTACCATGTTTCATGTATTTTGTTATAACCGAAGAAAACAGACTAAAACAAACAGTACATAGTTGGGGGTTATCACTTTCTACTATTATCCTTTTGTGTCTAGTCTAGGATGCTTCTCAAGTCTATAGCATTTGTGTTTGTTAGGGTTTCTGTCAAAACACCATGACCAAAAGCAACTTGGAGAAGGTAGAGTTTATTTCATTTTACAAATCTGATGGCACATTCTCATCACTGATGGAAGTTGGGGCAGGAACCTGGAGGGACAAACTGATACAGGAGCCATGAAGGAGAGCTGCTGCCTAGCTTGCTCCGCATGGCTTGCTCTGAGTGCTTTCATATAGAACCTAGGATCATCAGCCCAGGGCACTCATAGTGAGCTGGGCAATCCCACATTAATCATCAATGAAAAAAGCACCCCAACTTGTACTCAGTCTAATTGAGGCATTTTTTTTTTGGTTGAATTTGACTGGCGTGGAGTTGACAAGATGAAAACAAACAAGAAAACCCTACCAGAACAGCATCATATCCATTATTAACTATCCTTCCTGTTTTTTGAGTTTTTCCAGTGTCTTCACTTTATTTTTCTTTATTTTTAAAATTATTTTAAAATATCTTAACCTTTTACTTTTAAACTCTGCAGAAGACTTCAGAAAGTCGAAAGGTGAGTTTCTCCCACTGGTTACTTTTTGTATAGCTACAGTATAATATCAAAACAGGAAACTGATACTGATACACTAATTATATATACTGTGGTAGTTTGAATGTACTAGGTTCCATGGGCCCATTGGGAGTGACACTATTAGGTGTGGCCTTGCTGGAGGAAGTCTGTCACTGTAGAGGTGGGCTTTGAGGTCTTCTATGCTCAAGCTGCACCTGGTGTGGCAGATAGCTTCTTTCCTGTTGCCTGTAGATGAAGATATAGAACTCACAGCTCCTTCTCTAGGACCATGCCTGCTTGCATGCTGCCATTCTTCCCACCATGCTAATAATAAACTAAATCTCTGAAACTGTAAGGCAGCACCAATGAGATGTTCTCCATTATAGGAGTCGTCATGCTGGTCATGCTTCTCTTCCCAGCAATGAAACCCTAACTAATACATATACCTTCTGCCATTTCATCACATGATATTTTTATAACCAATCAAGATATAGAAACCTATCAACCACAAAGAGCTCCCTCTTACTCCCTACATTTTAGGGCCAAGCCCACGCCTTCCCATTCTTTACTATTCATTAAAACCAATCAACAACTAAGTCTTTTTTAACACTAAAACATGGTCACTCCTAGATAACTATTATTATAAATATTGTGTATACATACATATATATGTATATATAAATTCTACAATGTTCATTTAGTGTTGTTTGTACTTGTGTTTAGGGCTGATCACGTAGGATTGTTTAACTACAACCATATGTGCATGTGGTGGCATACATTTTTAATTACTATACTCTGAAGGTATAGGCAGGTGAATTTCTGTGTATTCAAGATTTGCCTGAGCTATATAGAGAGGCCCTGTCTTAGGAAAACAAAACAAAAAACTAAAACTAAAAAGACCTTGAATAATCACAACCATTCATGAGCTTAAGGGCACTTTGTCTGTTTCCAGTTTGGCTATAATGATATGAACTATTATATAAAGTTCCCTTACCTAAGCATAAATTTCTATGGAATTATTATTCAAGAGTATAAGCAATTGTGGTTACCTTGTTTTGTTTTATATGAGACTTCCAAATTGTTTTTCAGATTATCTGTGCCATTTTATAGTCCCACCAACAATGTGGGATTCCATCTTGCTAGTATTTGATATTATCATTAATCTTTATTTCATTTACCATTACTGTCTACATGCACACATGCATGTGTAAATACATGTGCCTGCACATATATGTCTGTCACACGTGGGGAAATCAAAAGACAACTTTTGGGAACTATTTTTTCCTTCTACCATGTGTTCCTGGAACTCAAATCATCAGGATTATGTCACAAGTACTCTGAGCCATCTTGCTAGCTATTTTAGTCTCTCAGGCCTGTAATGATATCCCATTATTGATACAAGTTGCATTTGTATAACAGCTAATGAGGTGGAACATCTTTTCATATGTGTATTTCTCTTCAATGTATGATGAAATATGTTTTTGTGTTGTTTTCAGTCCTTCTCTTTCTTTCTCTCTTTCTCTCTCTTTCTTTCTTTCTTTCTTTCTTTCTTTCTTTCTTTCTTTCTTCCTTTCTTTTTCTCTCTCTCTTTCTTCCTCTTCCTTTCTCTCTTCTTTCTTTCTTTCTTTCTTTCTTTCTTTCTTTCTTTCTTTCTTTCTTTCTTTCTCTTGGTATCTATACATGATATATATGTGTATAAATGTTCTTATGTGTACATATGGGTGTACAATTTTGTGTGTGTGTGCATACATCTTGAGATCAAAAGTCAATGTCAGATGTTTTCCTTATTCTCCATATTGTTATTAAGCAACTGATGAAAACTGATGCAGAGACCCACAGCCAACATTAAATGGAGCTTGGGGAGTCCTGTGGAAGAGGGGGAGGAAGGATTGAAGGAACCAGAGGGTTCAAGGAAATCACAAGAAAACCAACAGAATCAACAAACCTGGGCTAACAAGGGTTCATAAAGACTGAACTGCCACCCAGGGAGAGTATGCATGGGACAGACCTAGGCCCTCTGCACATATGTAAAAGTTGGGCAGATGGATCTTCATGTGGGACTCTTGAAGTGGGAGCATTGGCCTTCTCTGACTCTGTTGCCTTGGCACCCTTTCCCCTAACTGGGCTGCCTGGTCTAACCTCAATAGAAGATGTGTCTAGTTCTACTGCATCTTGCTATGCCAAGGCAGGTTGATATCCATGGGGGGCCTCCCCTTCTCTTAGGAGAAGGGTAGGAGGGGTGGATCAGGGGAAATGAGAAGAGGGACTGAGAGGGGAGGATGGAAGGGAAGCTGCAACTGAGATGTAAAGTAAATGAATAAAAAATTACTATGGGTAGAACAAAAGCAAAACCAAAGGTCCCATATATTTATAGAATCCACCCACCACCACCTACCTTCAGCTCCCTCTAGTGACAACACACTATCTTACTCCCAGTTTCATGTTTTCTTTTTATTTGTTTTTTTTTCTTAATAATTACTGCTCCCTTAGTCTATTTGGTTCCACTTACATGCACACGGTGTGTGTGTGTGTGTGTGTGTGTGTGTGTATGACATTCTACCAGGGCATGAACAACTTTCAAGTGGCCAAATACTCAAAGAAAACAGACTCTACCTCAGCAGCTATCAACAGCCAATGGCTACTCTAAAAGTTATGGTACCATAGAGCCCGTCCTCTGTCCATGCTGGAATTTTGGCAGGCTAGATCTTATGCACGTATTGTGCAGGAAACCACAATTGCTTGGCATCTGCAGCCCTCATATCATGACCAGAAGTCATTAGTTCACAGCTCACTCACTGACTCTTAAGTTCTTTGTGCCTCTTATTCTCTAAGCCTTGGTTGGTATGAGATTGATTGCCTGTCCCTGTCTCCCCAGCATTGGGATAACAGGTATACAGCACTGTACTTGTTTTTTGTCTTTTTACATCAGTCCTGGGGAACTAAACACAGGTATCCATGATTGTATGGGCAGCGCTTTACCAAATACACCCCACCTCTTTCCCTTATATTTTTTATTCTTTCTCTTTCTTTTCTTTCCATTTTTCCTGTTCTCTTTCCTCGTCCTTTCTCTCCCTACTCTCACTAAGGTTGGAACTTTTATAGGCATGATTACTATTGACAGGCTGTCTCACTTTTTATTTTTTAATTAATTCTTGGTTGTTTTATTTACTTTTTTGACAATGTTACATGTTTATAATACATTCTAGTCAAATGCATCTATCTGCCCTGTTTTATCTTTATCCCACCCCTACAACTCCCTTGCCTTCTTGTAACCAAGTCCCTATTTGACTTTTTTGTCTCTTTGCTTTGTTTTTGATTTTGCTTTGCTCCTCATTTTGTTTAATCAAGCCTACCTTAGTGGGAATGGCTATGAAGCTATCTCCTGGAGCATAAATAACTTACCAATTGACTACATAACTGAAGGCAATGACTTTCTTCACTAGTCATCCTATACTGCAGTCATTTCCCCTAGTAGGGCCAGACCCCATGAGACCTTTGTTCCTCTATGACTGAATATTTACTGACTCAGCCTTGTGCAGGCCCCGTGTAGGCAAGTGTAGCTGTTAGTCATGTTGTACCCCCAAACCACTCTTCATCAACTTACCTTATCATCACTCAGCTCTTAAATTCTATATACCCAATCTTCTGTGATTTTCTCAGAACCTTGCACATAGTACTGAATGTGAACTCTGCTTTGCTGAGTAAGCCTTGGATCTATTCAGAATAGTCATGCCACTACTGCACCATTAAGTAATTATCGTCTTCAAAGTTAGTAGGACAACATGTAACTGGGGATGACTGTTGCTGACCTTTTAGTTTTTCCTCCAGTTGTCTGCATGGGAACTTCCAAATACAATAAAGATGCCTTAGTTACTTTCTTGTTGCTGTGATAAAACACCATGACCAAGGCAAGTTATAGAAGAAAGGGTTTATATCAGTGTACAGTTCTAGAGGGAAAATAGTCAATCACCATCATGGGCAAGAAGCATGGCAGCAGGAACAGCTGAAAACTCTTATCTCTATCCCCATGCAAGAAACACAGGAAGAGAAAGTGGCCTCAAAATGGTGCAAATCTTTTACCTCTCAAAACCCACCCCTAGTGTCATACTTTCTTCAGCAAGGTCACAAACAGACCCAGGAACTGGGGGCCAAGTATTCAAATGCCTGGAAACATGGAGTCATCTGCTATCCAATTCAAACCACAATAGAGGACTACCCAACAAGAAGGAAGCCTCTAGCTCAGTTCTATCACAATTTCTCTGTATTTGCATACAAAGTATCTTAAACAATAGTCTCTTACCATCCAATTTTGCTGTGTAACCAATGACAACTTGTATATTTT